>JAOUZG010015812.1:34336-116742 GCA_026289955.1 Argiope argentata | reverse complement strand
ATATATATATAACGCTTGAATACAAATCCATAATGTACAAGCATTAGAATTGGTATAAGGAGAAAATACAACGAGGTTGATTCTAATTCTAAAAACAGTTTTAAGAATATTCTATTCTAAGTAAGTAGATTAAATAAGTGTTATTTGATAACTTTCGTTGTTTTGCCTCATACTTCTGAGGAATAATTTCTCCAATATTTCTCCAAAATCAAAAAATATTTTTATGAGCAGCAACTCTTTTTATAAACAGTCATATCGCACTTTTCATATTATTTGCACTACCATATTTTTGTTATTTCATTTTTATCTTTCTTATTATTCTATGAAGGTTATTGCGGTTTAAACGTACGCTTTCAATATAAGTAACAAAAACAAGTTTAAAAAAAAGAAAGAATAGAACAGAACAAACTTCATAACAAAAGAACACTCCGAAAAGTAATATTCGAAAGGAGAAATAAAAAATGACGCAACAGATTTCCTTGAAGTATGTTTGGGAAAAGATCCATCTCCTTCACAAGAGACGTTTATTTACAATGACCACGTAGCAATCAAGCAGCGAGAATGAGATCCAAGCATTCCCATTCAATTAAGTTAGTATCCAAAACAAAATTAACGGGTGTGGCTTCTCCAAACTTTCTCGCATACTCCCTAATAAAGAATTAAACCCATCACGAGATCCTTGGAGAGTGGTTTTCATACACATTTTTTTCATGGTGATTAATTTAAGACAGGAAGGTAGTGATAGCCGAAAATCGGTTTCGAGTTTTAGACAATTGTGATATTGAAGCTGCGTATCTCTATTTTAGTGACTACCAATGGTTGTCATTAAAAATAACCGCAAAAAAAAATTGTTAAGTTGTGACGTCACGATGGCCCTCAGAAAAAACACCAGTTTCCCACAACCAGTTATTACTATATTTATGCAATTGACCAATATACTTTGGCAGATGAGAGTGACTCTATTATGGTTTTGAAGTACCTAATGCCCTTTGCACCATCATTAAAAAATTATAATTTTTAGAGTTATCGAGATAGTGTAGAACTTCGTATTCAAATATGCCATCTCCCATCTGCTAAACGACAGCCCTGAATTTTCGCATAAAAGAAGTATTCGCATTCGCAGTAAAGAAGTAATAATTAAACCGGGGTTGTTGCTCAGAAGATGCAATCGTAAAATTCTGCCCGTCCCCAATTGAAACGATCCACAGCGCCGATCATCTGGGAGAACCGCAATTGCTTTTAAGACTAAACTTTGTTTCAACTTAGGAAAAAAGAGAGATAATTGCATCGATAAAAATGCCAACTGCCAAAATTCAGAGAGAGGGCAGCTTCTTTGCGGCATTAAAATTTTTGTTAACAACAAGAAAACTTTTGAGAATACAGCTTCCAAAGAACTTGCAATCTGTAGTAATACGTGATCTGCATGCTGTCACTCACACAATTGTGCTGTTAAATTATTGTGTATTCTCTAGTGATTACTAATAATTCAGCAATGTTAAGTCTTGTTTTCCAAAAACTCTGTTCACTTAAATACTCGTGAATACATTTCAATTTTCATCCTTTTTAATATGCTGGATTTTTTATTTATATAAGGTAGACTGAAGTTCTGGCAACGACAGCACTTAACGAAACCTGCCAGCAAAAAATTATAACACTTTAAAAGCATATTATTATTATAAATCGGTCGATTAATCAAACAAATGTTTAAGTAACCATATATTCAAAATATTTTGGTTCAGAGTTAATTTCACTACTAATGTCACAGTCAGGTGCTTCTTCAGAAATTTAACACGCCACGAATTAACAAAATAAAATGATAATAAGTCGAGGAATATTTTGATCCGTTAATTAAAAATAAACTATCTATATCAGCTCAAATTATAACACAAAACCTTTAAATATTGCTATAGTATCTAAGGTAACTTTTTCCCGATCATTCATAAAAAAGAAAGGCAGTGGGATATGGTGGGGGCTTTTCTCCTTGCGCCATTCACAGCAGTTTTTTTTTTTTTTTCTTTTGTTGATTAAGTAACTTCGAAAACCAGGAAATGGTTCATTCAATTGTAGCAGATATGTTGCGTGCGCACGTCAAGGTCGTCAGCCTGCAACCACATCACACCAACGGCGAAGACACTCAGCTCTCGAAGGCAATCAACAGTTCAAACAACAAAAACACGAAGTCGTTAACCGTTTAAATTTATGGCCATATTTGTTCCTACTCGAAGGATAGTTGGATGGAACTTGATTTTGAAATATCTTGGAACAAACTAATACCATGAATTCATTGGAAAGCCAAAGTTTGTGCTTGGAAATTCAATTTCAGCATCAAATTTGTGGGCAAATTTGAATAGATTTAAAATCATACTTATCATCACATCCCACTGCACTGCAAAATGTGCAATAATCTTTATCTTTACTTATAATAAAGCATAATGTGTGTGTGTGTCTGTTGGCGCTGTACAGGACAGACCGTTCGACCTACAGCTACCAAATTTGGTACATGTATATCTTGGGGGCCGGGAATAAGCGAAACTTGAACGTTTTTTCGCTGTAACTTCCGAAAATATTACTGTAATTCGCTGTAACTTCCAAATATTTTTACATCAAGTTAAAACTCAAAAAATTAGCTTTTCATTGATACTGATGTTTTGACCTAAAATAAAAACTCTATTTTTAATGAATTTTTAAACATTTAATTTAATCGCTTTTTTCAACAATTTATTTCGCATAAAACAAAAATAAAATTTTATCTTCTCGAGGATCTCAAAAAAATCAGCTTTTAATAAAATGTTACCATCACATTTTCAGAAGTTCTGATTTAAAAAAAGTTAATTACTACCAAAAATAAAACAGAAAAATATAATTTTCATTACGTGATTATATGAAATGAAATAAATAGGAAATGTGATATTTTTTAAACAATAAATGCAAGATAAAATTTTTCTTGATCGTTTGTAATATCAAAATTATTAATTCCATTCAAGAATTAAAATAACTAAAAATATATAACAAAAGTACGACAGTTAATACTGAAAAAAGAAATTTTAGAAAAGCACCAAACAATAATCTTCTGAGAGCGAGATTAATTATTTAAAAGTAAGAAAACTTAAACGAACTTGAAGATGACGTCATTTCAAAGAAAAGAAGGACAAAAAACAATTGATAAAGTAGAAGTAAAATATTTTTGCATTCGTGTTTTTTTTTTAAATTTTTAAAACAATAACACATATTTTGAATTGTTATTTTTACTTATGTGAAGAAGATATATTGTGCAAATCAAAGAATTCGCCTTCTTGATAGTAATTTATCTCCACATTTTAATGAATCCTGCGAAATAAAAAGCATCTGGTTTCAACGAAGCATACGTAATATTAAAGCTATACTGGTAAAAGCAGGCCAGCTATTTGAAAAAGCATCTTCTTTCAAACAAGCATACGTAATAATTAACAGTGCAAAATTTGTAAAAGCATATAAAAATATTTTTTACCCGCATATTTCAGAGACATCAAAACTTTCTAACCAAAACAATATCATGTTCTCACATGAGAAAAAATAAATCAACTATCATTCCAAATTAAACTTATAAAAATGTGATTTTCGGCACATGTCTGCATAAAATGAAATAAATGTGAAACATGATATTTTTGGGGAAATAAATGCATGGAACCGTTTTTTTTAATGATATTTTACTATACATATCCAATTAATCCAATTAAATAGTTTTATTTAAGGCAAATATAGCTTAACATCTTCAAGGCATCTTCAGTAATCGGAGCTCAATAGCTAATTTCTTAATTTTTTTGGGAGAGACATAAATCTCTTAACAAATGGTCAAAGTGAAATATATAATTAGTAGATTGCGGGAAAAAATGCTGATGAATTACGACTTTTAAATTTTTACATATATCATCCGCTGTGTGAATCATATTTGACAAAATATTCTACAGTCAAAAAGTCCTTAAAATAAAAATAAAAAATTGGCACTCCAATCAATTAAATCAATCATCAAAGCTAATCGATCTATGAAAATTTCAATATAACTATTCTGCAAAAACTGGCGATTTTAGATCACTTTATCAAGAGCTAAAAGAAGTCAATCAGAGCTACTCTAGAATAATTGGCCTAGATTATGAAAATGATGATTGATCAGCCAGATTTGATCGCAGAAGATATAAATGCTTATTTATTAAGAAGTTGAAATTTTAAGAATATTTTACAAATATGAATATGTAAAACCAAAGGAATTTAAACCATAATTTTTTGAAATATTTTTATAAACCTAAAAAAAATGTTATTATTGAAAGCATTTATATACAACTAAAAACAAAATTAAAAAATGAATTTTTCATTTAATCTGTGAAATGTTTGCTGAATAATTCCTTGAGATATTAATAAATTATAAAAAAAGTTATAATGTCTCAATTTCTGTATTGAACATAAAACTTCAAAGTCGAAGTACTCTGCTTTCAGTTCTTATTTTTATTTTAAGACATGCTTGGATTGAGTAAAGAGGTTTTTATAATTAATTGAAGTTTCATCATTTCCACTTTAATTTAAAACTGAATTTTACGTGCACTGATAGAAAATCAAGAAAGAGATGCAGAGTCCAAAGATAGGACTGATTTAGGCCTACATAATAGTATAAGTGAATTATATGGCTATCGAAATCTGAAGCTTAAAAATATTTTGCTGAAAAGCTTATTATGAGAGCACGTTATATATAAAAAAATGATTGAACTCTTTAGTCGACATTAATATTGGCGAGCCGACTGGTCGCTAAAAGCTGTTGGTAGGTAATAAAAACGATTTCGTGGAAATTATAATTATGTGTATGTTTAGCAAAGCGAATAAAAATTAATGAACCTTCAAAATTTTAAATTCAAATGTTTAATCTTTAACTGATTTTAAATAATAATAATAATAACAGAGATAGAGAGAGAATTTGGCCAAAATATCTTAAGTTCTTCCAAAGCAGATTATTGTAAAATGTACAATACTCAACACGAAACAAATGTTTCGTCCTTTAAAAAAAATACTTCTGTTTATATTTCGATGACCGTCAGTATTTATGAATATACAGAGAAATTATTTCGCAATAGCTACTCCGGTATCTGCACTGGAAAGAAGCGATGTAGCGCCATTTTCGGGTCGTCTGAGCAGGTACATGAGTTGATGACAATGGAAGGAAATGATGTCTTTGAACTGAAGCGTAAGCTTTGGCGGTAAAACTCGGGGGTCACGTGATCCACTACATATGATTGTTTTCAAAATCAGACAAAGATCGAGACATTACACCGCTGGCGGATTTCTATGAAAACGGATAACAGTTGAATGTTCTCGTCTCCATTCCGCTCAACTTTCCCGTATGGCAAATTGTCGCTTGAGATATTTCGTGGCATCATGTTCCTTATACTATCTCTCTTGATTTTGTACAAAATTTGTTCGAAAGTTACAGCCCTGGTGTGAGTGCCACGCACCAAACGCCCACAATCCAGTTTTGAGTTTTTGTTTCTCAACACCGACATATCATTCCGAAAAGTATCTCAACCTCAGAAATTAATAAAAGAAGCAGAATTACAATACTTCCCCCTTAATATGTTCAGCACATAAGAAAATTTCAAAGCCGTCCTTCTAAATAATATATATAAAAATAATGAAACTTGTCTATTAGTTCCCAGTGACATTCAAGATTTACTGCTTCAAGAACGCCAGTTATTTTCGAAAACATCTTTCAAACCATTGCATCATGAATACATCAAAATCATTTCATATCTTTAACAGAAACTTCGATTAGTTATTCATAAATCCACCACACTTGCACACGTTCCATTAAAACTGAAGCCTCTATACGACATCTTATTTAAAATAAACAAATTATTTGTTAATGATTCCATGTAAGTTCAGTTATTTTCATTTCGACACTACTTGCGACAGATGCACCAAAGGGGTGTTTCTCTCCCTTTTGCTGCATTTCATCCGTCAGCCAACACACTCATTCTCTGACCGGTTAACAGCAGGGAATTTAGATGAAATGCAACACGTTATGTTTGTATTGGCTAGTACATAGTATTTTATGTAATCGGTTATTACACTGTTTTAAGTGAGTTCGACGTGTCAACCGAAATCTTTATTTTGAAGCGTTCGATAAGTAATTCGTTATCTAATAACAAATAAAATCTTATTTGTTTGGATGTGATTTTTTTTGTAGGATTTACGATTTCGATTGGGTTTGACATATAAGCGTCATTTAATTTTAAAAGGAGGGGGTAGACTTGAAGATTTTAAGAAAAATAAATAGCGCAATTAGTTAGTAAATGATGTACAATTACACAGAATGAACCCGCTTCAATAGCATTCAATTCGCTTTCTAAATCTTCGCACAGGCAAGCACTATTTAAATACATGGTTATAAATTATGTAATTTTATAATTTGGAGATTATTAGAAAAAGATTACCCAAATTGTTTTTATCGAAACAATTAACCATTTTCTGCAACTTAATAAAACTATGAAATAACATGCAGCAGCTTCCGGAATGGTGGTTGTTCGGAAACCTAATCTAAACACAGACTCTTTCAATATCAAACAGGTCTGCATCTACCAGATGCGGGGTACTTAAGTCAAAATAAGTTCAAAGGGTTTTTAAACACATCACGTTTATTGACAAAGGACGACACAGTTACACCATACAGCTCAGATGAGATCACAATCCATACTGACCAAACACGCAGCTCGAAGGCTGACGTCACAGCATCGCCGCCTGGTGGCGGTTACATTTCGCTTCGTTTCACAACATCCTCCCCCCCCCTTGAGACTCGACAAGAGTCTCAAGTACATAACAAACATTATTCAGGAGATCGAGTCTTTCAGGTGCTTTCACACATCTGCCAGAGGAGGTGTATTTTCTTACAATTACATCATCAGCAGGTGCTGATTTGTTGAGTTAATGACATACATTTCGAGAATCAGATTCCTCACCAACAGGTTCCTTATGAATAGATATATTTGAATAAATCTCTAAGGGATAAATTCGCTGTATAGGACGTAAAACTGTCCCATGTTGCGTTTTAAGTTGAACTGTCCAAATTTTCCCATCTCGCCCTGGAATCAATTCTTCTGCATTTTCTGATACATATGTTAAAGGTCTACAATTGATAATGGATTCACAATCACAAATTATAGTATACAGTTCATCATAAGCTAAAATTGATTTTCCTAAAGTGCGTTTTAACAAATCCTTTACAGTGCGAACCAACCTTTCCCACCAGCCTCCCCACCAAGCTGCGGTAGGAGGAATAAATTTCCAAAATATTTTAGACAATCTCGTTTCTTTTAGAATTTTATTCCAATTCAATTTTGCGAGATCACTGGAAGCTCCCCGAAAGTTGGTCCCATTATCACAATAAATTGTTCGTGGCCTGCCACGTCTTGCGATAAATCGTTTTAGAGACAAAAGAAAAGAGTCAGAAGATAGAGAATTTACAAGCTCAGGGTGAATGGCGCGATAGACCGCACAAGTAAAAAGAACTATCCAAACCTTCTCTTTATCTTTTAAAAACAGTGGCTCTGCCCAATCTCTTCCCACAATTTCGAAAGGCGCACAATCTGTTACTCTATCTGGTGGTAAAGGTGTGGGTTCGCTTGACATAGATTTTATTTTAAAGCGTTTACATTTTACACAATCATGCAACACATTTTTAATAGCTTTCCTAGACCTTATGATCCAATATCCTTCTCTTAATAGGCTTTGCATCATTTGAATTCCTGCATGACAATTTTTTATATGTACAAACTTAATTAAAAGTTTAGTAAATACACATTTTTCAGGTAATAATATTGGATACAGAAAAAATCTTTCATCATTCCGGTTAATTATTTTAGTTTTTACTCTTAATATACCTTCATTGTCAAGGAAAGTTTCAATGAAATTGGAAGATTTTACATCAGAGAGATAGCTCTGCACTAAAACAATTAACTTCTTCTCAGCATAATCAATTTCAGATTGAGAAAGTTCAGATATTTTACATTTGTCTTTAACCTTACAGTTCTTCACAAATCTCAATATCCAAGCAAATACTCTAATCATTTTATTGTAATCCGATATTCTTTCAGCATACCAAGGGTGTGTGTCTTCGGTTAGATTCAGGTTAACAGATTTAGACTTTATTGACAAAGGACGACACAGTTACACCATACAGCTCAGATGAGATCACAATCCATACTGATCAAATGCGCAGCTCGCAGGCTGACGTCACAGCATCGCCGCCTGGTGGCGGTTACATTTCGCTTCGTTTTACAACAGTGGTCGAGGGGAGACATTTGAGTGCAAAGCGCTAGAATAACAACAAAATCACTCACCTGTAAAATCTTAATCTCCTTGCCAATCAGCGGCTGTGACTTGCCGAGATTCTTTTTATTAATGCACTTGATGGCCACCACATCGTCATGATTCTAAGTGGGAGGGGAGAGAAAAGAATCAGAAGAAAGAAAAGAATTAGAAGAAAAATTCCATTTATATGAAATGACAATTTATCATTCTTAAGAGATGGCCAATTATTAAGGTAGAACTATTATTTTGTAATATGTAGTCACACAATGAATGATAAAAGTGATAATGATAATTTAAAAAAACAGTAATAATGGTAATAAAAAACATTACACCTGAACTTGACAACAGTACACTAAACTACAGATATTCATAGAAAGAGCAGAATATGCAATTATCACAATTAAGTCACTTATTTTAAAAATGTTTCCTCTTTCCATGATATGGAAGATATGCAATTAAGTGACGAGATTTCCAGTCTAATTTCCTTTCACATGACAGACTGAGATTTTCCCTTCCACAGCCAACACACACAATTATAATCCTCCCATAACATAAACATGACAAAGAAGAAAATGCAACTTTATCAGGATTATATTAATTTTCATAATATAGGGCGGTTTTGTAGATGAATTAGGAGGAGTAATAATAGGGTGACACGGTACAGGTTACAAATTTTGAATCGAAATTCTTGGTAAATTTCTGCTTGTCCATAAATTTAAAATTACAAGAAGTTACAGATGAAAATTCAAAACTGAAATTCGAACCTTGAATATGAACAATTGTGTAATTTCCCGTAAAACAATCCGCCAACACTGAAAGTTTCAACATTAAACCTTCTAAATCCAATCTGGTTTGATAACAAATATAAATAGTTAAAAGTTTTAAGAAGTAGAAAAAAGATAATGTATTTTTTACTATTTAAAATAGGTATTAAAATTCTAGAATATCAGCATTCCCCCCCCCGGGGAATTATGCATCCGATTATTGAATCCAGTGTCAAATATACTTCAGAAGTAAGGATCAGCTTCAAGGTGATTTCTCTGTTCGGTCGACGTAAACGTAAGTACACATTCAAGGAAAGCAAATTGTTACAAAAACCAAGACATAAAAACAAAAAAAAAGTTATCTTCTATTTACATTTATAAAAAGCTTCTTATCAGCGAACATGCTTCCTTAAATTGGGCTATTAATTATGTACCTCAGGAAACAAGATCAAAGCATGCGAATTTTGATACCGCTGGAGAAGAATTGCCTGCAGAATAGCTTGTTCTAGACCCCGTTCGAATAAATTTTGCAACGACATCCACGTCAGGGCAGACGTTAGTAAATGGAAAGAGCATGGCCACGATCCAAAAACCTTTATAGATAAAACGCTGCCATGCCGTCTCCCTGATGGGAGAGGAAGTGAGGCAAAAGTCAGTGCAGCGCAGTTCGAGCAAAATTCTGAGAAGTACAACGTCTCTGAGACCATTCAGCGGATGAGGTTCACCCCCTCTTGCTGCCAGCACCAAATGCGGAAGCTTGTCTGCTAATAGCGACAAAGGGGAACGGGTTTGCCCCGAACTTTCTATGCCTATCAGCAAAGGCTTTGACTTTGTACAAGAAATAAGCACATTTTTCGGATCTGTCCATAGAAAAATATTTATTTTTTTTTTTTTTGTATAAAACCTTCGGACTTTGGAAGAAAAACACATGTTAAGCAAGTTCTGTTTTCAAAGGTAGAATCGCCACCTCCAAAAGGATTCTCTTCAGGAGGTGTAGCCAGAACTTCTCCACCGAATCCACCGTTTTTCTCTTTTATAACACTTCCGAGTTTTAAAGTAATAAGCACTTACTTTGATGTATAGTAACCTTAAATACATAAGACACTCGAAAAGCTTAACAAATCGAAAAAACGTTTATCTTAATAAGCCCTTCGATGATCACGAAAGTTTTTTTTTTTTTTTTTTTTTTTTTTTTTTGCTAGTTCAAGGCGCATACATATTAACTTGATACCAAATACGAAATATAATTTTAATATTAATCATTTAGAAAAAAATTTAAAATATGAAATACAATTTTGTAATCCATTTGTTGTTTTTTTTAATTTTTATTGCCAAAGTACTGAAAACTATTAAATGAATATACAGTTACCACATTATGGTAATTACTCAAGTCGAATCCTTAAAACCTGATGAAAAAGCATCAATCAAGAAAGGCTTAAAAGCGAACAAGCTCCCCGTCCATTCTTAAGATTAATTCTGTTTTATTTTTCTGCCATCTTTTGTCAGTCCAAAAATTTATTATTTCGGTGTTCGTGAGTTCATCCTCCGAAAGCGGATCTCAACAGGCACACAAAAAGTGACGATACGCAAGCTATACCGCACCATTGTTTCAAATTACATCCACCATCACCAAACGCGTAGTGGGACAGATGCGTACAATGGGTTTGCGCACCAGTCGTAAAATTGTCAATCAACGGTCTTGTCACCATAAAGGATTACTTCTAGAAGAGGTTGCAACATTTTAAACGTTTTCTTAAAAGTGTCGGATTTTGCGAAAGTTAGCAAGATGTTTAACTCAATTAGGAATACTCATTGACTTATTGATAAATACAGTATAGTGCATTTTAAAATTCATTAAACAAAGTTTCCACTTTGTTTCCGATGAAACATGAACTGCTTTTAAATGAATTTATTCAAAAATGTATGATAAAAATCAATGAATTTCTTCTCATGTGAATACTGCATCCACTTTGAAAAAATAATCTAGATTTTAGAAAATACACTTCTTTACATAAATTCAACGATTTGCATTAAACGAAAGAGTTTTGTTTTCATTAGTTTAGATTTTGTTTCTTCTTGATTCATTTGTTTAATTCAATAAGTTCGAACACTGAAATCTAATGTTATTTAAATATAAGTTGTTTATTAATTTTGAAGTATAAATAAATGAGGTTAATATTATTGAAATGATTTGTAAGAAGGAATTAAATATAAATACAATTCTTGAAATACCGTAAGTAGTAAGAAATGCTTTCATCCACGGATTTTAACTTTCCATGTTATATAAGTTTTTAAAAACCAGCTGTGATGTTTGGCTGCCATTGGCGACGTCTGCGGAAACGATTGGTGAGGTTCGCCACCCCTTTTGGGGTTGTTTTTGTTTTTGAAGGGAGAGGGAGAGAAGAGCTTGTGTAGCGGACGGAGAAGGACGTCTCCTGCTTTTGCTTGGATTTAGAATAGATATTTAAAGAAAAGTCTGAGTGCTGTATTTTATTTGAGTATGTGCCTTTTCTAAAGAAGTATAGAAAGCTCGAGTCATTACAACACGCTCTCTTTCGAGAACCAGAGATTAGTAAAGTATAGTTGCTAATTTAAAAAGAAAAAGAACGTTTAAGAACGTCAGAAAAGAAGATTTGGTGATTGTATTGAATCAAATTGGAGAAGTAGCGACGATTGACATGAAGTTAGTTGAGCTAAAGAATAAACTAATTGAAAGCGAAGAATATAAGAAAGGTGAAGAGTTTGTTAGAAATTATTTGGTTTCTACAGTGGAAGATAGAAGGCAAGAAGAGGAGAGGAAAAGACAAGAGGAGGAAAATAGAAGACAAGTTGAAGAAAACAGAAAACAGGCAGAGGAAAACCATAGAAGAAGAATGGAGTTATTACAATACGAAGTGGAACTGGCAAGATTGCGGAATAATAAAAATAGAAGTTTGAGTGGTAGTGATCGCAATGGAGATAAATTAAATGTTCCCAGCTTATTAACACCTGATGTGTATGAATTGTTGGTCAGTTCAACGGAAGAGTATTTTAACGAAGAGAGCAGGGAAGATAATGCGCCAAATGTGAAGCATGAAACACCAAATGAAGTAACAGCTTGTTTTTCGTTATTACAACCCTTAAGCACACCTGCGGAAAAGAGCAGTTGGGGTCACGACGGTGTAAGCGGAGACGAAAACAACAATTTTAATGATGTGACAACACCGGAAACTGAGATGGAACCAACTAGTGATGAAGTAGTAAATTTACGAATAGCGCAGAGAAGTTGTGAGTCACTTAAGAATGCTTACCGTCAAGGGAAAAAGAAAACAAATGGGTATATATTTTTTGATGATCTTCTCTATCATAAAGATAAAATATTAGGACAGCCGGCAACTCAATTAGTACTACCTAAAGATAGATGGGAACAAGTGCTGAAGCTAGCTCATGAATCAATTTTCGGTGCACACATGGGAATGCGAAAAACTAAAGAGAGAATTCGACCTGATGAAATAGTCAGAGTCGTTCCTCCACATGCCTATGTAGTCAAATTACCTGACGGAAAAAGAAGGAGAGTCCATGTGAACAAAATTCGAAAATTCCATACGAGAGTTAATGCAGTGCGAGTTATTGTTGAGGACGAAGAAGAATTTGGAGAAATTATAACAGTTCCTGAGAAAGATTATTCTGTGCCTTTGAAGAAAAGTGAAATTAGTGAGATTGATTTGGAGCATTTAAATGAACAACGGAGAAGACAGATAAAAGCGCTAATTAAAAAACACCAAGGACTGTTTACTGGAAAACTCAAAAAAGCAAAAGTTGAAGGACATAAAATTCGCTTGATACCAAATATGGAAAGGAAAAAGCCGTATATTTATCGAATACCGGAGGCTTTGAAGAAAAATGTGGATGAACAGGTGGACGAATTATTGGAAGCAGGAATAATAGAAGAGAGCGACGCCGACATAGCACATCCAGTAGTGTGCGTTAGTAAGGATGGGAGTTTGAGACTTTATGTAGATTATCGAACACTGAATGCCGTTACGAAACCAGATGATTTTCCTATGGAAAATGCTATCGACTTAATGTATAGTATAGGTAAAGCTAACATCATCATAACCTTGGATCTATTAAAGGGATACTGGGCTATTCCAATGGAAGAACAAAGTAAAGACTATACATCTCTTAAAACTCATAGAGCTCAATATCGGTTCAATGTTTTACCGTTTGGACTTAAAAATTCTGCGTCCACATTTCAAACAGTCATAAATAATATTTTAAAAGATTGTAGTGAATTCGCAAGAGCATATATTGATGATATTGTAATATTTTCTCCTGATTTTGAAACTCATCTACAACATCTGGATTGTATATTTACGAAATTAGATAAATTTGGTTTCACTGTAAACTCGAAGAAATGTTCATTTGCGAGAGCTCAAATCAGATATCTTGGACACATAATAGGCTCTGGAAAGCATCAACCGGATCCAGAAAAGACACGAGCGATACAAGAGTTGGAAGTACCAAGAACAGAAACTCAGCTTAAAAGTGCACTTGAATTGATGAACTATTACAGAGATTACATTCCAAATTATGCCGAAACTGCTCATCCCCTTACAGAATTGACGAAGAAACGAGCACCGGAAATCCTCGACTGGAAAGAAGTGTATCAGGAATCCTTTCGAGAGCTGAAAGATAAATTGTCAAAAACTACAGAACTTCATACGCCATCGTTGGAACAGCCTTTCCTCATCCACACGGATGCATCTCAAATAGGTATAGGAGCATGTTTATCACAGAGCAACAACGGAAAGCAGTATCCTATCTGCTATGCGAGCCAGAAATTGACTCAAGCCCAAACTCAATGGTCAACGATAGAGAGGGAGCCTTATGCAATAATATGGGCATTGAAGAAATTCGAAGCATGGATTTTTGGAGCGTCTATTAGGATCATCAGTGATCACAATCCTTTGACTTACATCGTTAAGAATGCTCCGCAGTCATCTAAGTTACAAAGATGGACTCTAGCTCTACAGAGATATCATCTAGATATAGAACATTGCCCAGGAAGCAGACTGGTGAATGCAGATGCGTTATCTAGACTGCCCATCTGAAGGAGTAAATAGAACTTTCATTTATAATTTTGATATATGTATAAATATTTTACTGCATTTCTATTTGGTAATTTTGCATGCTTAATTTTTTTGAAAATTTGATTGTGGATTTAAATGTTGTATATTTACATATTGTAACGTTTCGGCAGACCGTCACAATGGTAGACAAATTTTTTTAAATTTCAGATAACAATTAAGTTAAGATTAATCATTATCTTGGGGGAAAGGTGTGATGTTTGGCTGCCATTGGCGACGTCTGCAGAAACGATTGGCGAGGTTCGCCACCCCTTTTGGGGTTGTTGTTGTTTTTGTAGGGAGAGGGAGTGAAGAGCTTGTGTAGCGGACGGAAAAGGGTGTCTCCTGCTTTTGCTTAGATTTAGAATAGATATTTAAAGAAAAGTCTGAGTGCTGTATTTTATTTGAGTATGTGCCTTTTCTAAAGAAGTATAGAAAGCTCGAGTCATTACACCAGCTTTACATTGAAAGCGCCATTACAAACTTAAAATTTTCTGTTTGTCTTCGTAGATTTAATTTCAAGGTTGTAACAATTTTTTTAAAAATATGTAATCAGATAAAGATAAATTATTTGTTCATTATATAACTTTTCATTTTTTATATGATATCTGTAGGAGATGTTAGTTGAATTCAAATGTAATTTTCTTTTAAATGATTTATTCAGTACTCCATAACTCAAATCTACTGCTGAAAAATAAATAGAATAAAAAGTGATTTTTACATAACTATATGCATTATATTGTTAAAAGCGGGCGACCGGAACGAAAACGCGCCAAAGTTAGTTAGTTTTTCCCTCTCGGAAGAGAAGCGTCTCGCTGCACTAGCGGATTAGTGTTTGTGTTTGCTGTTAACGTTGTATTATTGAGCTCGCTGCGATTTACTGTTGCTGTGCTATACGATAGCTGTTTTGCAGTCTGTTTTTATCGTGCGTAAGACTTGAATTTACGCTGTAATTCACTGTTGACTGCTGGATTGTATTTATCCGAAATTTTTACTTTATCAATTATCCTGTAAATAACTGTAAATAGCTGTAAATAAATTTGTTTGTGCTGTCTTCTGAAGTAAAGTGCATTCAATCCGAACCCACTACGCTAAAATCATAACATATATTCTTCAGAAATTTAGAAAAATATTCAATTATTTCCGATTTAAAAAAAAAAAATTTAGAGCCATTTTAAACTTTCTAGAGACCCACATGAAATGCAAATCTCGAAAACCTTTTCTCCTTCGTAGATTTAATTTCAATGCTGTTGCATTTTGTTTATCTGTACTCTGATAAAGACAAATAATTTATTCATTATAAAGCTTTTCATTTTTTATATATGATAAATTATTGCAAGTGCAATTTACATCAAAACAATGCAAAAAGAAAAGAAACAGCCTATTAAAACAGTAAATTAATGTTTTGCTAACTAATCATTTGCATCTGAAAATCTATGGAAGATGTTAGCTGAATTAAAATTTAATTTTTGTTAGATGCATTATATATTGAACCATAACCTAAATCTACTATTAAAAATTGAATAAAACACGATTTTTACATTATTATATGCATTGTATTTTCTTCAGAAATTAATTTTTTTAAAAAGATCGTTCTTATATGAAAAATAAGCCATTAAAAATCGTGATGAATAAAGTAATATACTCTTCAACAATATACATCTACATTTCTATTGTAAATTCCTACTGTTTCACTATGCTATTATTCCATATTTCAAACAATGTAATTACTTCCAATTTCAGAAAAATTCACGATTTTTTAAAACTTTCGGAGACTCCAATACAATAAAAATCTCAAAGGCCCTTTTTCCCTCCAAATTTTTTATCGATTTTAATTCAATTTTTATTCAACGATTTTAAATGGCAAATTTTGAAAAACAGCAGGAGCAAATCTCTTTGTAAAAAGTCAATTTCAATATTTTACATATAAAAAAGTGCACATTTAAAATGAAATATTAACTTTGTGTAAAATATTAAAAACAGAAGACAATTCCTCTAATACACTCTAAATAATATTGTAAAAAGAAAAAACATTTTTCCAAAACTGAAACTCGAGATTTTTTTAGAATTATGAAATAGAATGTAAATACATTGTAAATGTAATTAGGTATATTTCTAGAATTTAATTTCAAATATGAATAAATTTCATTGCACGGCTCTCCGTCATTAAATGAAATTATAAAACTAAACAGCTTTCAAAAACTGCTAACCTTTCAAAGAGCTAAGGGACTCCTTGGCAGTTGCCATCTTTGCTTACTTAATAACCTTTACCTAAATACCTTTTTTCTCCCTTTTGATTAGATTTATTTAAATAATCTCTTTGGACTGTTGACATTACTGCTTCCTTATTGTAGATTCAAATCTCTTGGAAATTTAATTATATGTATTATAAATAACTTTAAGGGCTCGTTCCGATGTCGCCATTTATTCGGAAGTTCTTAGGCAATTATTTTTCGTGAAAACAATGCGCATGGTTCAGATATTTTGTTATAGAAAAAATCTGGTTAGTTCGCAATGCAGAGTTGCAGAAGTCCAGTTCAGATCAGTATAATATTTCAAGAGCACATGAATTTAGAAAATTTGTTTCTTTATTAAAAGAAATAAAGTCAGATAATTGTCATTGCATTGCAAAAGAAATTATTGCCGTAGCATTAAAAAAGGTTTTTAAAGGTGTTTTATTTTTCATTATTATTTTTATTTATTATCTATTATAACACATGGAATCTTGATTAACTCTTCAGTATATTTCCGTTATAGAAATTTGTAATTTTTTAAGAAAATGAAATAAATTATTTACTATTAATATATTGTTAAATAAAAAAAAAATTGTACCTTTGGCCATCCTGTTAGTAAGCTATGATTAATGATTGATGAAAATTTCAACTGTCCCCACCACAAAACGTTCTTAAAACTTTAAATTTTGATGTATATATTAAGTATGAAAAAAATACGGTAAAAAATTTGACACCATTAATTCTTTTTAAATTTTGTAAAAATTATTTTTATTATAAAATTTTAGAAAGGTTTCATGGAAAAAGTCAATATTTCTGTTAATTTTTCGATAGTTATAATTAAAAAAAATTCTGGTCTGATTTGTACCGAACCATCACATGCACAAATACAAAAGTTTTTTCCTTTGTGTTTAAGCCTCAAAATTCATTTAAAAAGCAAATACTTTCCCTCGCCAAATACTCCTGCCAACAAATAACATATGTTTTAACAAACCTATACTAATCACTCCCATCTCCCCTTTTTTCAAAGAGCTAGGCATGATTTATTGGACTTTTACGACCTGTACGCAAACCGATTGTACGCATCTGTCATACAACCCTCCAAACGAATCTCCTCCAAAAAATGCAAAATTCGTGGCACGTGTGTATGTGCCCAATTTTTAGAGGTCATCTTTGAAATAAAAGCTTGAGTAGCAAAAACCTTGACCTTGAAGAAAGCGAAACATCCCCGCTTATTGATCTACTCTCTAATGCATTCCTACACATCGGATAAAAGTTGGCAATTATTGATCTTTCGGAGATTACAGGAACCCAAAGGATCGCTCGCTTGATTTCTTCCGATTCATGGTCGTCGGGGTGTATTCCTTCACGACTGTCAGAGGAAGCCTTGTCTAGTTTCGGATATAACGGAAGGAATCGATCCACTCAAAGCATGCCATTTGTCAAATAATACATCCGAGAAAGATTGCAAACGTTAGATGCACTATCATAACTGAGCGCGATTCCTCATCGTTTAAAAGTGAAAAGGTACTCCAAGAACCATACCTGAAAGATGAGTAATGAACAATCCATCCCTGTTCGTTTTCACTTTCTCGCGTGCAATGAGGAGAGAAAGTACTGTAATCGCCCAGAAATTCGAAATCCGAGATTTTGATGCATGTCTGTGTCTTAGACCACCCAGCGTTCGGAAACTAGTTTTGACATTATGCCCGTGGCAAAGATTGTTCAAAAACGCTTTGAGTTAGACTGATAAAATTTGATTACACTGTCTTTAAACCAAATCGAAGATTTCGATCTCATTTTAAGCAAAAATCCATTCAAAGGAAGTCTGTCCGACTTGTAGAATATTAATTAACACGAAAACTACAAAGAGAGGAGAGTAAAATAGATAGTCGAACTCGAGACTTTGAACACGTTTTTGGAATTATACTTGTCTAAGATAGAAGATATGGCCCAAAAACACTTTGAGATGGCCGGATGAAAAAAGTATGACGTGCGGTCTTTAAGCCAAATTTGCAGATTTGTATATATGAATATACAGAAGTCGCATATGAAGAATAATGAAAGCGGCTTAGAGAAGCTCCAAGGTCGAAACAGGATCCCCCTCCCCCATTCCGCTGTGATTACGGATCTGGTGTCGATAGCCAGCAATATTTCATCTGTTATGGCAGGGATGTCAGTAGATCATCCTCAACAAGACTCAAAAGGAATGAGATTTCGTAACACTTGAGGAAGAGCACCGGCATAACTTCTCATCTGGACACCTTTGAAACTAAACTTAACTAAACAAGGCATTGCAGAAATATGATTAGTCATGCAGTAAACTAATTAAACAGCGAATATTTACAGTTTAAAAGAAAATGAATGATATAGAAATGCATTAAAGTCGATTACGATAAAAGGGTGCTTTATAGTGAAAATATCAAATATTTTTAATCTTAGAAGCTTTCTTTAGTAATCCTTTTTAATTCAATTTCTATTATCTTTCCTTGGGAAATTAAATTATGTATATATAAATATTAATATATGTTTAACATCCTTAAATACAATTTTTAATTTTTTTTAAAATATTAGTAAAATTTTTAAAAATATAATTAAAATATTAAACATTTTTCAATTTCAAGATAGATAGATAGATAGATAGAAAGAGAGAGATAGGAGGGAGGGAGAGCTATAGATTGTTCAAATTTTCAATTACTAATTTTAAAAAAATTATTCATCCACTTAAGTTCAAGTAAATTTTTAAAAACTTGTATTGGATAGCATTTGATGTTAATACAGTTTTTTCAAATATTAATTCAATAACTAACTTCTTCGCCAAAAACTTTCATTTCCTCACCGCCAAATCAGTAACGAATTCAGTTTGTTTCCCCCCCCCCACGCTAATGACGTTGGGCTTCACATGTTTTCGGCCGAATTATTTCAAACGATTCTGTTTATTGTTTGATGCATTTAAAATTAAGCATTGTTACTTAATTGATTTTTTGGATTCATTTTGAAATACTTTCGAATTAAAATAGTACAAAATAAATTTTCAACAACTTTAATGTTCTAATCTGTATTGCGTTACCACAACTGACATTGAAAATTCAATGCCAATTGAGTGCATTCTGATTTATTTTCAATAGATACGAACTTGATTCTGTTTTAGACTGGCATAATGTTTTGATCAATTATTTAATAAAAAGTAACTAAAAAATTTTTTCTTTGTTGACTTTTTATTACTAAATTCGTTTAAATTCAATATAGTGATTTTTCAATACGTTCCATAGTTACTGAACTACAGAATAAGTAATCAGTTAGTTTTAACATATTTAGCATAACATTGCATAATATGAAAAAAAAATGGAAATTTCAAGTTATTAAATCCTAATGTTTCAAAAAATGGAAAGAAACAGAGGTTGAATAAAGTATATATCTTAGTTATAGTAATTAAGAAACACTTAAGTAGATTTACTACTTACGTAGATTTGGAACAAATCATTTCATAACACTTCTAAACGGTTTATTTAAAAATCGCTGAGGATCAGATGAGGTTTTATTTAAAAATCGCTTTCCAAAATACTGTTGGCTTTTGGGATTTTGTTAAAAAATCGCTTTCTAAAATACTGTTGGCTTTTAAGGGTGCCGTATACACGCCACCTACAATTTTTAAACATAATGTTATCCTATGGGAAAATATTGTACCCGTGTTTCGTTGCTTTTAAGGTGTCTTTCTTATGAAGTTGTTCTGCAATCGGTAGACAGAATAAAAACACAGATTTCTCCCGAAGGATTTTTTTTTCGCACGTATCAAAGTATTTTTAAATATTTAATAAAAGTAGAAAAAATGACAAGGGCACCATTAAAACAATTTTTTAAAAAAAACCTATCATAAATGAAATAAAACTAGCAACTGAAATAGGTTCGTTTTGGTATCTTCTTTCCGATAAATAAAACTAAAAAAAATTAAGAGAATGCAGCATTTTAGACTAAAAATTGGAAAAATAATTTGAACTACCCCCCCCTAACATTACTTTAACTCCTCCCATTCGCGGAGAAATACACACTAAACCCTTCTTTTACCAGGATTGTGTCACTTCCGCTCAATCCCATCAGCGCTAACTCATTAGAGGGTGTCATTTGTGCTCACATGGTAGGTTTACTGGGATTTAATCACCTTTGGCAGAAAAACTTGGCGTGCAATCTATAGGGGCTATACAGAATGCACGTTTCTCGCATTGATAAGATTGAGATAATTGTTCTTTTCTTCAAGATTCGCTTTTTTTTTCTCACGGTAAAAATTCCTTTTCCTTTAAGAGCGCTAGATATATTTTTGAAAGTTTATTTTAGATTAAGGGTTAGATTAAATTTAGATGATAGAATAAACCGAACAGTAGGAAAATATTTTTCTGTCAAAGACTTAAAGAGCTGCCTTGTTACTTTTGCTAATATAACAAAATTGTTGTAAAATTTTTCAATACAATAAATAATGGAATTTTATTTGAAAAAATATATATAATTTATGAATAATAATAATAATTGAAAAATAATTCGATACTAATTGAAAAATAATTTGTAGTAATAAAATGGAATTGGAAAAATTAAGCAAGTGTAATTTTGAAGAAATAAAATGCTTTTAGGTAATATGAATATTTTTTCATGCGTTGGATATTCATTCTTATTTATTTATTTTTTTTGCACATATTAATTTTTTAACTTACCATCATTGATTAAAAAAGTATTTAAGTTGCAGTGTGATAGAGAATATTTTGTGTATTTTAGCAGCTGTTGAATTCAAATAATTTATTTGATTTGTGTTATATATTCGCATAATAGCCTTTTTCTTTAAATAAACTATTTGCATAATTTTATGTAATTATCTTAAAGATTATGAGAAAAGATGATGATGAAACTAAAAGCAAACGCATTTCCTTAATACTAACACGTATTTGCTATCATATTTGACAGATATTATACTTCAAAGATTCTAAATTATTCAGCATAAAATTCTAATATTTTTTTCCTTGCAAATTGTAAATTTAAGTAGTTATACTTTAAAAAATCCTTTTGAAAACAATCAAATATTTCAGTTGGGGAAAAGATTCCTTACATAGAGACCACCAAATGTGAACAATTACATAACAATTTATGTAATTTGAATAAAATTGCCTTCAACGGAAAATGAAACAAAGTTTGTTTTCCCTGATATAAATGTAAGGCAAGCAAATGTCCAAATTCCCATCAATATTTGAAATTTTTAAAAATGAAAATAACATAATTATTACATTTTTAGCCTTTCCTTAGAACTACTTGATTTGTTTGAATATTATATTATGCGAAGCTATAATTTATATTAATACAGAAAAATCCTTTAATATCCACACTGATTGTAATATAGTCCAAAATAGTTTAAAAAATCTTTTAAAAATTGTGTCTAAAAACTATAGATATATCAAATTTTAGAATAGTAAACCTATATAATCTGTTAATTTGTCAAATATTTGCAATAAAGCCGAAAGGAAATTGAAATAATGTTTGAAATCTGGGTGTTAAAAACTATAGGTGAATAAAATTTTTATAATTATAATTGTTGTAGATATAAAAGTGTCATAAATTTTAATCTGCATAGCTTTCATGTCCTTTTATGCTTTTTAATCTCGCTAGTACTCAAGTTTTATGTCATTTTATTAGAAATAAAATTGCATTAACATTTATTTAAATCGGATTCGTAATGGAAAAAAATAAAAAAAATTTACATGAGTGGATTAATTTGATTATGAGATTCTGCCAATTATTTGCCAGTTATATATATATAAATTTTCAACAGATAAATAATAGATTTCAAGTGTTTTTCTGCATTTTTTATGCAGTACATTAATTAGGAAAAATAAAAAGCCCTTTGTTTATTTCAACACATATTATATCAAATTCACTTTAGAAAAATATTTTAAATCATGAGAATATTATTTTCATAATCAATACTGCTTTTATACAGTGAAATGTTTTGTAATATCTGATAGAAAATGAATATTTTACAAAAAAAAGATAAAGAAAATAGGTGTCTAAAGAGAACATTTTCACTCGCGAAATTTGAAAACTATATCTTAGATAGAATAGGATATCTAATACTCAGGTAATTGAATTTTGAGACCATAACAAAACATAAGTTGTAGCTTCATATTCGGCTTTTAGTGATACAACTGTATAAATTAACAAAAAAAAATCTAATATAATTGGTCAGTAAATAGAACGATTCGTGCTTTCCTCACAATTATCATTCTATAGATTTTGATTCCTTCGCCATTATAATTTTTACATTCAGAAGAAAATGTGTTTGGTATTGCTTACTTTAAAAAGAATATTTCCAAAATAGCATAAATAAGAAAATTTTGCTGCATTTGAATCATCTAAATATAATTTCACCTTTCTAAGAAATACACTTTGAAGTAGAATGAAACAGTTTATTAATTTTGTTTCGTCGATTCAATTAAAGAAAATGGTTCCCCAAAATACATCATTAATCTCTTTAAGTTCAATAATACAAAATACGTTTTGATTTCGAGTTCAACATATAAAATGTAAATTAAGTTTAAAATTTTATGAACAGTCGAATTTCTTTTTTATTATTCGTTTATTTCTCAAAGTATAAAAGCACACATATTATTTATGTCTTTTTATATTAGTCATGATCTTTTTGCTTTAGTTTTTGCTAACTCCAGTTAATAATAAGGATTATAACTGCTTTCTGAAAGTAACGAAAGACCTCTTGATCTGAACATCAAATTCAGGGAAAACTTTTAATTCTAATTTAAGGCCCTTTCGGGGAACCTCCCCCCCCCCAAAAAAAAGAATAACCTAACATTACTAATTTCAATCTGTTTAATTCTATTTCAGATTCGCTAAATCCTATAACATATTTTTAAACTTTCAATAAATTACTTTAAAAAATAGCCTGGAATTGTATTAATTAAAGGGCTTACAAATTTTTTCCAAATTAACACCTTCGACACCTATACAGAATTGCATTATCTTAATAACACTTGGGCATATGTGATGGAGTTCATCTGATATAAGGACTGACTTTTTGAATTATTCAGAAAAGATTTATCAAATATCCACTGATAAAGTTAATTCATTTCTTAGTTCAGATATAATAACATAAAAAATTAACTGAATTTATCCGTACCATACCGTATACTTTTGTTGAAAATGGGACCAACTAAAGAACTTTTAAAAACAGAAATATGCAAAATATGAACAGAAATATGCAGAATATGAACAGAAAACTGCAAGTGATGATGAATTTCTTGCGAGAAGAATTGTTTTCACCTTCCTAAATGTTAAAATTTTGCTAAATGTGAAAATAATGCTTTTATCTAAGTCAAAACAACATTTGTCTTTCCAAACAACATTTTTCGGAAAAGGAGGATTTGATTTTGCTTAAGAAACGGCCTATTTGTTTGATTTTAGACGCCGATCGTGTATTCTGCATGAATATCACTTATTAAAGTTGAAATATTCTCTACACAGTCAAATTTCGAATGTTGAGCTCTAGATTAAATGTTTCTAATCTAGTAAAACAATAACCTAAAAAATAGAGGAAAATGTCATCATATATATGACACTTTATTCTCGTTAATTCTGTCTGCTTGAAGTAAGGATCCTACTAATTTCAACGACTAAGCCTATTAAAATGTTGGGAACTAAAAACGATGTATTCTAAAACGAGGGAAGCATTACGATTGCATACAAAATAAATCATTATCATCCTTTCTCTCTCTTTATATATGTGTGTGTGCGCGCGCGCGTCATAGTTTATATATATAAACTATGACCAATGATTCTAAATTTAAAACTAGGCATATCTGCAAATTTTCTGTATAAAAGTGTAAAATTTTGTACGCATAAATGAAAATAAAAGAAAAATTATGCTACTTTGCACTTGAAATTATGATGTACATATAATTTTTTTTTGCAATTACTTAATAATTCGACGTGCATTATTTAAGTAATTACCTCGACACGACTTATACTCCTTTAGCGATGCCAACCATGCAACAGAAAATATTTGATATAGTCTCGTTTCTTACATCCTCCCCATCCTGGGCTACCTCGAGGGGGATGACCAGAGATACTGGGCGCATTACCTTTCGCCCACCATCTTCAATTCGCAAGATCTTATCTTCCCATCTAAAGGTCCCTAGTTCCGGCACCAAAATGTGTGGGTTTTGGTGCCGATTAATTAAGAATTAGATTGGAAATATCAAAACATATTACTTTATTCTTCACAAAATCTAACTAATTATTTACAGCTTTTGCCAACCACGAAACCGAAAATATTTGATATAGTCTCGTTTCCTACAAATTCGAACTAAATAAAAATGCTTATAACATACTTACACAATTTAAAAATGATATTTACGTTGAATTTTCGAACACACCTTTTTCCTAAATAAAAAAAAGAAAGATTTAGAAATAACCGGTTGTTGTTATGGTTGACTATCCACTGACTTTTGCGCCATTTGAAATTTTTAGTATAAAATTAGGTCGAAAACAAAAATTAATTAAAAACTGCATTCAGCACATTTATCAACGATAAAGGATTCAACGTAATATTAGTTTATTATGAAAAATTAAAGAATAATCTCGGCACCAAAATTCCTTTTCTCGTTTTCCTTGGCAGACTCTTTCTCTATGTGCAAAAGCTTTAACCTCGGCATCAGCTGACGCACTCAATCGCCCCAAGGGGCGAAACAACAATTCAAAAGTCTCAAGCGGAAGAGAGACTCGGGTGACACAAAAACGAGCACTTCCCAGTCCATTTCCACTCAAGTTGACTGTACACCTGGATGCGTTGAACCTGTCATTAATCGCAGATCACTCACAGCACGGGCAGCGCGATTCCATTGGAGAGTACGAGAGGTTTGAAAACAGAGGGAAGCTAATTACATTCCAAAACAAAACACAGAATGACCCAGTTCATGGCACAGCAAAGACAACGATACCTTCGAGATCGTCATGATAAAGAAACGGGAAAGAATGATAGGAGGTAGTAGTAGTAGTAATAATAAAACAGATTCACCCGAAAGATGAAAACTGCATAGGAAGATAAGTATCTCGTAAATTGAAGTTGGAACTGGAAATAAAATTAGGCATGGCTAAGTTCTGGATTTTTTTTAAAACGCTCCAAAATAATTATATTTTTGCATAAAAAAAACATCTATAAAAACAAAATATATCAATTAAAAGACAAAAGTTTACTTTTTAAAAAATGAAAAGCTAAAAAGAGGTTTAAAGCAAAGGTAAACAGGTTTATCATTTGATTCAATAAAACTTCTGGAGATAGCTTAAGAAATACCTTATTTAAGCTTTAAAAAATAATAATCAGCTGTATTTCTATCCATTTTTAGATTTTGAAGATCGATTTTCAAATATAACGGATTTTTCCCCCCGCATTGTGAGGAATTAAAACAAACATAGAACATTTCTAAATTTTCTAGTTCAGAAACTGCGAAACATACTGAAAAATTATATAAATTGCAGAATATATATATATATTTACACGTTAGATTTCAATGTATGAAGTTTTTTTAAAGAAAATTCTACTAAAGATTACAGCATTTAAATCTGTAAAAATTAATAAGTTTGCAAAGTGATGCACATCAAACTTGTGACAGCAACATTTTGTTTCAAAACATCTTACCGCAATATATATGAATAAATATTATTCTTGTTCTTAGAAAAGAAATATTTTAAAAACAGATATTGTACATTTTATTATTATGCAAATAGAAGGTCCATTCGAAGTACTATTCCAGTCTCTGACAACACACTTTATGGAAATAAAGAAGTAGACCAAATCACAGGCAAAGGCGTCATAAGAATAACATTAAAATAACCCTGTTATGTTTTGTAAGCAAAACAAAGGCTTCAGCAAGAAATCAATCCTTTGTAAAAGCGTATATAAAATGAGTGCCTGCAGATAAAAGCCAGCACAACTATGTCAACACTAAGCAGGAAGACTATTCTTTTATGCAACACCTGGTAACCCAATCCACATCATTGTCGTATCTGGTCGCGGAGGATCGCGGAAGGAAATCCCAGCCAGGCCGGCGGTTTGGATGTAGCCCGTAATGTCATCCTTGTCAGAAGCACGGCCATTTAATGAAGGCGACGCAACGCTCTGGGATTGAACCAATTCGATGTTAGAGACAATTTAATGCAGCAGAATGAAAACACTAGGCGCTTATTCTGGAAGGGCAGCCAAATACCTCAAAATAAATCATAGCTAATCCTGAAAATTCTTCAGCGCTGGAGAAGCGTGCGATGCACGTCGAATGCTTTCATGAGCTAACAAGATATCGTACACGCCGACAGTCAGTCACAGAAATAAAAATGGTGCTCGCGACTAGGATTGTTTGTTAAAGGTCTTGGGTCGGAAATGAAATCACTCGGAAGTCATGAATGTTCCGCTTTCAGCAGAGCCGGAGTGGCTTCACTGCAAATTGTAGAGGACTGTTTCGGCACGCGCATCCGTTAATAATTTGACAGCTCAAGTCGTTAGGCTTCATTATATGTATAAAGATCCCAGCCCCCCTTAAAAAAAGAAAATCCAACAGTCACAAATTTGCCATTTCCCAATTTCATGAAGAAAAAAAAAAGATACTTTTTCTAACTATCAATTCCAATAACATTTTCTAACAACCAATTCCAATTCATGCTTCATAACAATGTCTTGCCTTAAGCCTTTAAGTTTTTTAACAGACGAATAAATTAGCTTAATTTTAAAGATAAAAATTGCACAAGCTCGAAGAAGTAAAGCAAAAATAAATAAATAATATAAAGGTTTGGAATATATGTTTAAACAATGCTGTAAATTTTCAAATTACAATTCAGTAATATCACGTTAATTTTATTTTTCATTTTAAATCAAATTCATCAGCAAAATACAGAAGAAGGAATCGAAAAGAAGAAAAGAACTCTAATAAAATCAAATTTAATATTAACGAAGTAACTATAAAAACGCATATTATGTGGTAATAATGAACGTCATTTATTACAATAATATTCTATGTTTTTTTCATAAAAAAAGCTATTTACAATTTAAGGCATCTTTAAAAATGTTCTGCTATAATGCATTTATATATATATATATATACCTAACGCTTCGATTCAGCAACAGCGTTTATTTGCATTCGTCCGCACCGCCAATGATCGGTCAGGTGTATTTAAATCAGGTGCGAAGAAAGCACTAAAGAAAAGGTGAATAAATAACTTATCGAGGTCGGAACTGAAATTATTCAAAATAAGAGCTATTCATGGCTGTTAATGAGACAGCGGAAGTCCTTTGGCTGTTGATCGAGGAATTATTATTTCCTCACAGTAAAAGGAAGGGGGAAAATTTTTTGAATCACCCAAAAACTGCTGAGTGTAGAAACATCTTTTTTGAAACAATCGATTTCAAACTGTGTCTTGATTTAAAAATAATAATAAAAAAACAAATAAATGACTTTTGACAGTCGACAAGATATTGCTCAAGCGTACAAGGATCTATTATGCATAGAGAAGCGCCGGTTTAATAAGTAGGAATAACGACAGAACTCTTAAATTTTGAACGGATAATCTTCGAGGGTGCGATTATTCAATCCACTCATGTGCTGGACACTAAGTAATGCGATACTTCGAGATATACTCATATCACTATCGAGGCAACTCATGTTGATGGTCCAAGGAAATGGACGAGATGTGTCAGCATGAAAACTTAAAGGGTCTTGAATATACCTTCTTCTGTACAGCCAACCATCCCGCCACCACTGAACGTAGCAGTATCGACAGGATTTGTTGTGGTCGACTGAAAGTCTTGAACACACCTATTAGATTGAGGTATTGGGCAACAAAACGGTGCACTGCAGAAAGCATGCTCCTGAGGATCCCAACTCTCCAACTTAGCAATACTGAAACGCTGGAAGAGCACAGGATGGCACTCAAATTCGCACAATAATAATAATAAATTCAGTATTATCCTAGTCTCCCGGAGATTATTTTACTATGTTTCGTGTTTCAAAATTGTATATACATTCTGACCCCGTTTCTACCAAATTAAAAAATACATTAACTTTCCAATTGTACGGGTTTTCCATGCCAATAATCTCAATCCACTAAAACCGAAATTCACACAGCATGGACTTGTTAAAACAATATCCAAAACCTCATTCATACTTCGTCCTAGTCAAGGAAGATATCAATAAATGGATTATGACTATTTATTCTTTCGGAAAGCAAAATTTTTTCGAGTACAAAAACAATTTACCTAAAATCAAATATTATTTATAAACACAATTTACCAAACGTATAATTAAATTTTAAAAAGTGGGATTTTGACAAGAAATTAAGAGAATATTTTAGAACGATGTAATGAGCTAATATAAGATAAAAATTAAGAAATTAACTAGGTTTTAAATTATATATGATCAATTATTTCAAAAGGTTTTTGTTTATTATTTTCGCTTTAAAGGGTCTTAAAATTATGTTTTTAATCAGGTCACATAAACGAATGTCATGCTGTTACTGATTAGGAAATCTCTCTCTCTCTCTCTCCAAGAAGACCGTTTTCTTAGAAAATTCTTCACCACGGAAACGTTTAAAAGAAAAGAGAGAAAGCATCAAGAAGCTGTCCAAGAAAGATGTACGCAAATGCAAACGTAAAACGAAGACAGCAAGGAACCGCAACTTGAAGCAAATACTGACTGGGAGAGTGGCCTAAAGAATGGTATAAGAATTGAAGTTGGAATAAGCCTCATGCCACGAAAGTTACGCAAATAGAGAACGAGTGTAGATTGCAACAGTACCGATAAATCTTAAGGAATATGAAAATCCATATCGAATATGAGTTACATTTGAGGTGCAGTCAACGAAAAACAGAAGCGTTTCCGCTAGCAGAACGACCGGAGTTTTTGACAAGTTTATTTGCATGCAAGAGTTCAAGGAGATTTATGTCCTATCGAGAAAAAAATTAGATGCACTATTTTCAGAAAAAGGACAGAGGCATATGAAAAAACTAAGATTACGCAAACAGACGGGCTTCCAGCTACTATTAAACTAATTTCAAAAACCTTAAATACAATGTTGTTAGTTAACTTATTTCATTTTTATAGTAGTTTTCACTAATCTAAGACTTACGCTAAGTCAAGTCAACAAAACATTTTTTAAGTCTAAATATCAATACATGAAAACATTTCAATGCACTTTGATTTTGTTAGGTATATCCATGTCTAAAAAAAAGGCATCTTTAATGCCAAAGTACTTCTATAAGACAGAGCAGTAAAAATGGGATGAAAACTTATTGCTTCCAGAAAAATGATTGAGTGCAAAGCTGGTTTTCACTGAAGTGAAAACCAGCTACGTTAAATGCGTGGGTTCAATTTGCCGCATTCGCGTTTTACCCTGAAAGTCATGCATATTTCACATGACAAACAAACATAACGACACAGAGTAGAGGAGAACTATCGGTCGATAATCGCAGTAAACACAGACGTGCAAAATTATGATTTTGTTTATACAAGATGAATCGTAATTAAAGGACACAAACCTGGGGGGGGGGCTAGAGTGACACCCACTCCTCAAACAATTGTGGACTTTGAGTAAGACAGAGAAGGCCTGGTGAGTTATTTATTGTATATTATAACTAAAACAGAGAAATATAAGCCTTTGGAGTGCATTCAGCATTTTTACTTTACCTGTCGTGTAATCATTGGGTGTGTGTGTTTCCGATTAATTCCTGGCATGCGGTTAATACCAATCCAAAGATCAAAATTGCACTTTAAATGTGTTGTTTCTAATAGATTGAATCCAAAATTTGACACAAAACTAAACTTTTAATCAAAAAATCCCAAGCCAAATTAGTTTCATTTACATCATTGCGTTTTTGAGTTATCGCGCTTACATGTTTCTAAAAGTACAGGCCGACAGACAGTCAACCTTCGGTTGGGTTTGGATGAAATGCTGAATGAGGAGATACAAATGACAATAAAAATATAAAATTTGTAAGCAAAAATCAATCCATCTAGCTCTTTGCGTTCTGTAGTTATCGTGTTAACTTATATTCGAACAGCTGACCAGACAAGCTTCCTCTGAATAGATTTCACTCAAAATTTGATAAAATCTGTACATTAGTGCAAAGACCATGTAACAAATTTCTTCTGTCAATTCAAAGTGCTAGTGAGTTGTCTTTGTCAGAGAGAGACAAACAGAGATATTTTCTAAAAATGCATTTTTCGAACTGAGGGAGGTTTAAAACGTGGAGATTCGTCAAAATCTTGAGGGGTTTTTTTTTTTTTTTTTGGCGGTTACAATATTTGATATGTGCTTCGTATACAAGAAAGTAAAATCACCACAGCAAGCAACATGACAAAAAAAAAACATTTATTTCACATAAAAGGATTTTTTGTGAAAATAAATTAGGTGAATCTTAATAGAAAAATGAACAACAATATTCCAACTAATCAAGAATTCCACATATGTAAGTCAGTTAAGAATGGGCAGTGAGCGAGGCCTTCCCAGGAAACTTCTGCCACAAATATGAATTTTACCATGAGTTAAGACAAAATCGAATTTATGGCATTATTAACTATAAATCACAGCGTTCCCCTGTGTATTTACAGTCATACCTTCGAAAAAGTCGATCATTTCAAATACTTTGGCACAATAATAAACTCAGAGCAAAAATTGACAACAGAGTAAAAATGGCTCATAAATGTTTCTTTGGATTAAGAACTAAGATCCAACTTAATCATTCGAAAAGCTAAACTAAGAATTTATAAGGCTCTAATGTCAGTTCTTCTCTATGCAAGTGAAACTTGGACTCTTTACTTGGGAAACTCGGTGTTCTCTGAGCATGTTCGAGAGAAAGATCCTTAGAACTATCTTTGGCCCAGTACTAGAGAGAGGATGTTTTTGAACCAGATTCAATTTTAAATTATACAAACTCTATAGGTAACCAAAGATAGTACTGATTATCCGGAGCAATCGGTTGAGACGGGGTGGCCATATCTGGAGAAGCCCTGGAAACAGCCCCCACAAAATATTCACTTTTAAAAATACCGTGGGATCCCGGGCCAAAGGAAAACCTCCCGCTGGATGGCGGGGGAAGCGACTAGAGCGTTCTGGAAGCGACTTGCGAGGGATAGAAAGCGCTGAAAAGTGCGCTTGGCTGAGGCAGCCAAGGTCTGCAAGGGGCTGTTGTACTAATGAAGAAGTCAGCTGAGAGTAGTAAGCAAGTAAACATTAAAAAAAATGCAAGTGAGAAAAATAAAATGTTTTGAATATGATGGTAGAAAAAAAATCTTGTTTAAATTCGAAGATGTAAAAATGGACAAAGTGGAGATAGCAAATATTTTTAGTAAATAGTAAACACTAAATCAATCGTATACAAATTATTTAATTGTACAATGTGAGAAAACATTTTTAAAGTATTTTATACTTCTCAAATTATAATAATTACTATTATATATAACGAGTAACAAAATTAATTTCTTTTAATTCAAATATTCGTCAATAAATGGTCTCACTCCTATGGAATCAAAATTTAATTAATGATAAATGAGTTCTGAAAGCATTAAAACAGTGCAAAGATTTCGAGAATACAAGCGTTGGCAGTTTTAAAACATACGGAGGGGAGGGGAAAACCGATTCCAAAATCGTAACATGAACGAAAACGAAAAAAGTTCAATTATACATGAGTGCGTATAAAAAACATCACAGAACTGAGAGTCAAACTTAATACGCTCCTTTTAAAGTAAACGGCAGAGAAAATAAAATTCAATTTTGCTCCTCCAAATGACATTGCTATAAGTGGAAATAATAACAAATGCACGATCGAAATGACGGGTTTGAAGGGACGAGAAACGTTCTGCGCACGCTTCGGTCAGTGACCTCCTGCATATGAGTGTCAATTAAAAATAAGTGAAGTCATTAGTAGGGATGAAAAACCCAGTAAGATGCTTACCGAGTGATGGGATGTTTCGGTTCAAGTCACCAGTTCAATTTCCCACAAGACAAAAGTTTAAATAAAAGGGTCTTTTTTGCACTGGAAAAGTAGTTACGCAATTTTCAGAACAATGTTCTGAAAAACTGGAGATTTTCATTCGAGGGGGGGGGATTGCGAAATAATAAACTTCAACAAATATTCGATGTCCGGTTCGACATTTTTTTTCTTTCTCGTGTAGAAGAAGAAAGTAAGAAATATTCAAAATAAGTACTATAAGTAAGTTAACTACAAAAAAAATCGACTCTTAGATTTAGTTTTATCTCCATGTTTAACTTACCCGTGAATCTGGGGGGGGGGGTGAAATTATGTCTGTCTGTCGCTGTGTTTATGGCCACTAAAATACGAAATTCTGGCGAGATGACGAAACGCATGCGCATTCGTGAATTATACCCAGGTTGTGGATCTCAAGCCACTCATCCAGCAGGCACCGTCTGTCGGAAACTTTCTTCCGCACTCCCTGAAAGATGAGCTGAAGGACATCAGTGGCAAGAGCGCGCAGACTTTTATTTTCAAAATATTGCACATGAACTTACTACAGAGAAGAAAACCGAGTACGTAGTTCCAAATGCTTCTTTGACGACCCACTGAAATGAAAATGTCATGCTAAATTATAATTCCAATGCCAAGAGACCCCACATCCAAATTTATTTATCTTGATCGAGCTGTATTTGGGTGAGCATATTTGTAAGCATGCAAATACGATAGCTGACACACAATCAGCCCCCAGGCGGATTTGGTTGAAAATCCGACAAACGTCTACATAAAAGCTATGCTAAAACTGAGTGTCAAATTTTACTTAAAAATCAAGAAACATGCATTAAGCAAAATACCTAAACAATGACATCTTGCGCTAATTCTTTTGTTTCGCTCCCATAAGGTCGAATACTACAATCAGAAAACGGATGTTTTCAAAAGGATTCTTCCTCAGTATAAAAAAAAAATCATTAAATATGAAATTCAAATAATTTAAGAAGTAAGAAAATATTTAATAAGAAATAAACGAGGAAATAAGAAAAAAACGGAGAAACTAAATTAATTTTTTAATTCAGTTTTCTCGTTTAAATGAAAATTTAAATTTCAAAAACTCAAAAAGAAAAAAAAAAGCAAGAAATACTAACGACTAACATAAAGCGTCTTATTACTTCAGTTTCTAACTTGACAAATAAATTTTGGAAATGATTGCCCTTCCTCTGTTCTTAATTCAACAGTTCCAGAGATGATATTTCAAAGACAATCCCAAAACTTACTTTCCAATAACGTGCAGAAATCATTTTGCAAGCAATATAAAAAAATAAAAGAATTTCAAAAACTTTTAAATTAAAATCAAATAGCCAAAGAAGTCAAGTGTTTCATGACCCTTACGCATACAATTATTTATTCGTTACAGAAATATCCAAGTAAACAATAGAAATTTTATGCACGATTTCATTCAGATGCATCTCCAAGCACCAAGCTAAAAATAAAGCTTCCTAAAAAGAAAATCGGATCGTCGACGTGACAGCTTTACGACGTCTGAGATTGTTATGGTCTTCCTCTTCAGACGTAAATCACCAAATTTAAGGATGAAACAAAAGAGGGATTCACAGGGAGATCGTAAAAGGAAAGCCCAAACGCCACTTCTGCGAGTGACCAGCAGGTCACTATTTTTTCACGAGAAATCAAGGCACTCGATAAACGCCGACTAACAGGCAATCACCCCACACGAAATTCATCCACGCGTGGATGAAAGGCTTGGCGAACTAGGTTCGTGGCCAAGGCCTCCGCGCTTGCCAAATTCATCGAAATGAAACTCTTTTTTTTTTTTTTTAATATCCTTGTGATTTTTCCCCACCTCCCTCAGATTTTGTTCACACATCCGATTTTATTTGCAAGTCAGTTCTATCAATAATAGCAACGCTGATTCAAGGGAGAAAAGAATTGCATATTACTTACAGTTTATTCCCTTCAATGGCTTGCTTTGAATTAGTTTACGCGTATTGTTGCATTTTAAAGCAATGGAACTATTTGGGGGCGGATCTCGCCATTCTGAATCCCAGTCAGAATAGATTTTGATGTCTCGTTCATTCGAGGTCTAAATTAATAAGTGTGGTTGTTTTATTCGCTTGCAAATAAATTTTTCATCCGCCGCAAGATAGAAGAAATAAGGTAAGCTTTATTTAATGCATGATCGGTATACACGAGTATTATTTATCCCAGTATATTTCACGGAATTACTTTTCTATACTTGCATAATGATCATCAGAAAAGAAGTAAAACTGAACAAATTTCGTAGCATTCTAAATACATTTATGTATAAAATTTAATAATATTCGCAAATGCACTTTAGAGAAAAATAACAATTTCGTTACCTTCATTTTAACTGCAAGTAGAATTCCCATTTTATTATTCCCATTTATTGGGAGAGTGTGGCGATTAAAGAGAAATGCATAATGTTTGATTTTCATCCCCTCCCTTTCATTGATAGTGATAGATGACTGGATTTCATAAATGTTATGGGGGAAAGTTTATCCTATTACTAACAGAAAAAGTTATCATAAAATAAAATATGCGAGATTCATTTAAAACTTAAGGTCTTGAAAGTCGGAAATTATCAATCCATATCATGGGGGGGGGGTCATATTTAGATGGCTCCAAAGAATTTCAGTGCCCCCCCACATGCTTCCTACCTACATCTTTAAAGGACGTAAAAACATAAAAGTATAATTCAACCTTCTCCCAACACGCGTCATTCAACTGCCACGTCGTGGATAATCATTTTCAGGACAAAAGAACCAACCATACCTTTTAGGATTGATATCTTTGTGTTGTTTCAAACATTTAGTCTTCACCGTAGAAACATTAGCAAAACAATGTTTTCAATATCATCACGTGCTCATATATACATTAATTCAATCAATAAAACAAAGAAAAGGCAAAATATACTTTCAGACATTTTTATAAATATATAGAAATGTAAAGATTGACATGGAAATAAAGTTGGCATCACTGAAAAGTTAATATTCTAAAATTTAAGGTGGGATAAAAAAATTCCATGAAATAGAACAATTAAAAGCCTTTGAAAAAAAAAAAACTTTTAATTTTGAAAAACATTTCTTAATGAGCCACTACTCAACAAAAACCAATTTCCACAGATTCGTGCGGAGCTTCTTTGCTTTCTGCATCCTTTTCACATGCAGTTTGTAGAAAGTATGCCACAGTAAAAGCATTGGCGTATTAACAACTGCATAGGAAGCTGCATATAGAGTTCATTTAAAAGTAAATATAACAAGAAAGAGAAATGGCTAAGTAACAGTATATAATCAGTTATAAATATGCACCCTGACTGTTCGAAATTTACTCTCCAACCTAACTGCAATCAATCACGATCCTTGTTCCTGTTTTTCCGATTCCATTTTAAATTCGTTGAAAATACATAAATAGCAAGAGTAGAGGGAAACTGGTCGTGATAAGGCGCAAATTCGCCCGATTTCAGCGCCCCGTGACTCGATTGACACTCAGCAGGGGGAAAGAAGCAAATCAAAGAAAGGTATTGACCCCGAGAGAACAAAAAACCGTTTCATATTTTTAAAAAAAGAGCCACGAGCTAAGAGGAGGGGGGACGACACGAGTACGCAAGAGAGGGGGAAGGAGAAGACACGCAAGCAAAATCATCTGCACATAGGTGGATGGAACAGAACACGAATTGTTGCTCTCAACTCTTTATTAGAATGCGTTTATCTTAAGAACTTTGCCCCCTCAATATATAACGTTTGCCTGAAACCACTTGTCAAGCTAGTAACTGCTCTTCGCTAGGCGAATTTGGATTGATTTCTGCATTATTGATTCGCCTCTCCCTGAGCTTTTGAATTTCCCTTATGAATCCCGACACTCAATGACGTCGTTAATATCAACTCACAGATCTAATTAAGGAGGAACCTTCATCTACTGCACAAAGGACAATTTGTGATTTATTTTGAAAAATAATGCCAGCATTTCTTTTTTATTCCTGAATTTTGAATTTGTATTTTAAACCAAAGGAAAATAAGAAATCGCGAGACTCTGAGCTCGTGTAGGTGCAAGTAACCACATCCACTAACTGTGTGAAGCTGTTCTCGAAGACTCAATACTGCAAACAAAAACAGCAGGTTCATGTGTTGGATGAAGAATAAATTAAACAAGAAGTAGGAATGAAACAAAGATTAGAATTTTTCTTCCAAAAAGAGTTGAAACACCTCGGAAATACACTGCACGTCCGACAGAAATAGTGAAGAGAAAGCCTTTACCGAAAGCGATAGCTTGACGAATTCACTTAGCGACCTTTGAAACTTTTCCCGGCTGCAATAGGAATCCTATCTAAAAGAGAATCTCTCGATTGCATAACGGTTAAAGCGGAAGGGGAAGGGAAAGGAAAGAAGAAAAAGAGAGAGAGAGAGAGACGAAATGCGCCGTTCGTCATAGTTCTATTTTCAAACCTGGGGATACACAAACAGAGGCATACAATGGAACTGGCATTCGTGATAATGACATCTCGTGAACCGATTATCCTATATTAATATTATTCAGCATCAGATACGCATTTATTCATCTTTTAACTGCGTTGGAACTTTTACGGAGCAACAAATAAACATCAGAACATTACAAGTTGAGGAAATAAACATATCTATTTATAAAATTTTCACCTAGAGATTTTGATTACTGTCCGATTCTGCCAAGCACTCAGGCAAAAACTAGAAAACATTTCAAGCACGATGTCGCTTTACTTGTGCATGACATGAAAAAAAGTGAAATAGATAAAAGAAATTCTGAACACTGCCACTACATTAGAGAGTGAAATTTTGGAAGTGAATCGTAGTACAAAGTAAAATTTTGAAAAACTGAGAAGATTTCGGAACTTCGAATTTCATTATTTTAGAACCATCAGCGGCTTATTGAGGAAATTTAACACGCAGATTAATTGAGTTCGAAATCTGAATAATAATATTTAAAAAGCTCCAACCAATTTTCTCCTCGAAAGAACGAAACTCTCTTTATTGGCGAACGAAAATGAACGAAAAAAGAATGGTTTCTTTAAAAATATCATAACCGGCATTCCGCATAAAAATCCATAGTAAAATTTTTAGAAAAAAAAATCTCTAAAAATTCCCAATTTTATTCGGAATTAACCTTTGACGAGCACGCGGTTTCAAAGCGTTGAGAAGCGAGAGAACGCATAACAGAAATAAACAAATATCCATGAAAAAACGAAAGAAATGCTTATTTGGGGAACATTCTGAAAAGAGATAAACAGACACCTTTGTTTTTCTTTTATTTTTGTCTGATTTGTTGGCACTTCTACGGAGAAGGTCAAACACGCCGAAGGAACGTGTCACCTCCGAATCACAATACACTTCCAAAATGGTTCATATCCACACCGTCGCTGAATGAAATGATAATCGGGTGTCGCAACTCTGTGCTCCATGGTTTTAAAATCATGAAAGACAAGGCCCGAAACAGTCACGACCCTCTTTCAAACAACCGGAAAATCTACCCGTCGTCAATTAATATACAGAACAACAGAAAACGAAAAGGCGTGTCCTTCTCTCGACTTTCCTGTACGTTAATACAGTATGTTCTGCTTCGTTCTATCCCTTTCCCTTACGTAAGGTACAGAGAAAGGGCAATAATCATTATAAAATTCGAACACAATATTCTGAGAAATCTCCCTTTTCAGACCTTTCAGAGTTCGAAAAAACACATTTTAGTCTGTCAGTGTCAAAAATAAAAACGATACAGCCATCGTTTCACGTCGAATTGACGGATTTCTATCCAATTTTGAGAAACATTCATTCAGAGAAAATATATACGACCGGATATTCGAATATAATATAATTAAAATAAAAAGAATTCTAGATAAATAAAATTTGATAAGACAGATTTAATATTCATAGTGCAACAGGAGGTCAATCGCTTGCCGATCTGTACTTTCAAAAACATGTAAGCGCGTTAACTTAAGAATGCAATTATTTAAAATATCAAATTTGATGTGGGATTTTATAGCAACAAATATAGTTTTGTGTCAAGTTTTGATTTCAAACGGTGGGGAAAAAAGCGCTTAAAATGAAAATGTGACTTACCAATACTGCTCACTGAATCATAGATTTTATACATAATATATTTTTTAAAAATACAGATAAATGTAGGAAAAAATTTAAAATTCACGTGACAGGTTAAAATTCATTTAAAATTCACGTTCAATAAAAAAATTTTAAATTCACGTCACAGAGCATTGGTGATAATATTTTATAAATATTATCACCAATGCTCTGGATTTGGCCCCATTATTGGAAAGTAAGCGAGAAAGTTTGGAGGAAACAACTGGTCTTTCCTTGAAACACCAGGGCAAGACTAAAGCTTTAAAAAAAAAACTGGCGGATGGGGGAATGATGTAATAAGCATGACGCCGACACGATATGGCACGTTTTGAGCTTCATTATGAGATGAAAAAAAGGTCTGTAAGCATTTTTGATGCTTTTCTTCAAAATTTGACACAGAAAGCCACACATCCATATAGCTGACTCCATTTATCAAAGCCACTACGTCTTTCCTTTTTTTTATCGAATTGATTTGCGCGTGTTCAGATAAACCAATAGATAGATAGCCAACACATCCAAAATATGATATACATCAACAACAGTTTTGGTGTTAAACCATAATTCAATTCATTTAACTCGTGGTGGTTTCTACTTATTTCGAACGAAAGAAAGATCTTAAGGAATAAGAAATTAGGCCATTACAATTTGTAAAGGCTGCTGCATGGCTTTAACAATTTAGGTGTAACACCAAATTTTAAATCATTCGGTTCGGTTCGCTTTCAAGCAACCTTGCTCAACGTCTGTCTGACAAGAATAAATCCAAATGTGCATTTTCGGCATACAGAAGGCCTCTAAATCCATATTCTGATAACAATTCCAGCACTCTCTCTTCCATTACCAAAAAATAACAAATCGAAATGCAAACATAAAGGTTTTAAAAGTACGATTTATAAATAAAATGTTTCCCTTACAGCCTGACCCCAAACGGATTCAGGTCATCCTCGATAATAGAACAGCAGACATTTGAAGAGGTGGCACCGACTCCCGCACCTTCAGTAACTCAATCACCCGAGACTAATTTCAACCCATGGAAAATAGCTCACAATCTTTAAAAAATGTAACGCACTTTTCTTACAGTTTTAATAAGGTTATCCCCACCTCCTCTAACTACATAATACACCCAGAGACACTTTTTCCACGACTTGATTAGGTACTATATCATATGTCACTTATACGGGATAAAACAAACTTTGGATCAAAAGTACACGTTGACTGCCGAGTGAACCATTAGATGGTAGTTCAATTGGTACAATTAAATGGTAGTACATTCCTACCATTTAACTGCACCAAATTAACTATTTAATTAAATGTCCCTTTAGCTACTAAAGAGATAGCAAAGAAAGTATCGTCTTATCGGAGAGATGATAAGGCGTGAGCACCAGCAGAATAGACTATAGCAAATACGATCAATAATGACTTGTTGAGCTTTAAATGAAACCATAGTTCTTTGGAGCAAGAATGACTCGAATCAGTGTCCACAGAAGCGGCAGTATCGACGGGGGCTGGCGAACATTATTACTCAAACTCCACAAAGGAATCTCGTATTTACACATTAATGAAAAATACGAGGCATCCCTAAAAGAAATATTTTAATCACTCTGCTGATAAGTGTGATGGACGTAATGGTAAGCGCAAGTAGAGCGATACAGAAACACATTGGCCTACAACTGGGAGACATCTCTTAATACATATTCACTTTTTGTAGCTGTAGAAAGTTCTAACATAACAATAAGCATGCAAAATGCGATAAACCCAAATTAATTTGAGAAAAAAATTTAAATACTAGGATTTGTTAAGATTAATTTAAACTAAAAATATTTGATATAAAATATTTAGTTTATCCTCTAGAAGAAAATATATGCAGAAACTAAGCGAAAGAAAAGTATTTAAATTGTGAGTCTAGCATTGACAAAAACTCCAAGGATCGAACTTGGGGGAACCTGCCAAGCAGGACGGTGCAAAATTTCCAATTTCAGCAGTTAAAATGCCTCACCAATAAATCTGTCTTCCGAAACAATCGCTTTAGTTTAATATTTATGCAAACATTTTTGAAGAACAGAGAAAGATCTTTACAACGATCACACTCCATTCCAAAACAAAGCCGGCCGTTTGAACCTTGATCACTCTAAAGCAGAATTTGTTAGAAGAAAGTGATTTGTTAATTTATTTTCCTTCATTTTGGTCCTCATAGCCTCCCCCCCCCCCCCCGTTTTCTTCTATTCTAAATGGTTCCCTTTCAATAGAAATTATTCACACACAAAAAAAAGAATTATACATTCTTAATTTTGTAACTACAATTAAAAATGTTAAGAGGTATATGTTTTTAAATGCATTTCAACGTATTTCCCTTCAGAATTATTTTGCGTAGCACTCTACATTTCTGAAGTGACGAGCCGCCACAATCTACGACTGGTTTTATGTCTGCATGCTTGATAACCCGTAAGGTCACTCGTCACTTTCCACAGATGTGGACATGACAAGAAACAGTAACCGGTCCAGGGTCCTGAGCCAGACAGGCGTAACGTAGAACGAATGCTTGATAAAGTTTTGGGCTTTCATTACAAAATGAAGAAGGAACAATGAAAGCAGTTACAGCAAATGCACGATCATGCGGCGCTTTTCGATTCTCTGGGAATTCGTGAGTTGTTTAGAGAGAGAGACCAGATTATCAAAGAGGCAACGATCACTGGATCCTATCACTTTTTATTTCAGTATTTAGAGAGCAATTTAAATTTTCTGCATTCACCTGATTTACAAAACCCGCGGACCAAAATGTATTCAGATTTTTTTTTAAATGTTGGATTTGAAAAAGTTTTTCCTTTTACAAGTTTTAAGACATTCAGAAAACAAATGTAACAAACAAATTAAACCAGTAAAAAAAATTATGAAGGTGTAAAGAAAAAAGGTAACTAAAAGTCAAAAGATATATAATTAGGAGACTGAAAAAATGACTTGGATTCATTTATAAAAAAAGGGTGTAATATGCAGACAAATTGTGCAAATGTAAATTGGTGATGCAACACAATGAGAATTAAAGAAAGACTATTTGAAGAATTTGAGAAGAGCTCTGAATTGATTTCCCTTGATGGTTCACTGAAACTGAATATACACAATATGTTTGCAGTTCTGCAAATAATTCTTCTGCTGCTGTCTCCAGAACTCTTCAAAAGAAAAGCTGCTTTTTAGCACAGGCAGTACGGGCATTTTTAGAGATATGCAAAGGAATTTGGCAATGGAAATAGATTTTTGGCGATATAAAGTGGATTTCAACAGAAATTGTGTCTCCTTTCCCCCCCCCTTTCTCGAACGCTTCTCTTCAGTTTTTTTCGGCTGGTTCATTTGCACATTGAATTCGTTATCTTTCATTCATTAGTAAGTATCTAAAGTCCACCTGAGTTCCAAGCTTAACTGATCCAAAAGAATGCTTTTACTTAATTGCACTCGTGTGTTTATCTATACATAGAATAAAATGAAGTCTCCTGAAAGCATCTGCATGTTGGAACCACAAAAACCTCAAGAAATAGTTAACGGATATTGGGGATATTTATACCACTTTGTACAGCATTTATTTAGGAAGATTTTAGTACATTAAAGTCATATCAAAATAAAAAGGAGAGTTTTATTTTTGCGATTTTTAACTTATTCGCGCATACGCGAAAACCTCAAACTGCGCCTGTGCAAATAGCAAGAACTGTGGTATGCATATGCGATACATTTCTTTGTTTACGTGCGATTTTAAACAGCGATTCAAATCTCATTACACCGAAAAAAAGAAAATCCAATCTCAAAATTATGTGTTTTGTCTACGGACATATATTTTTATCTTTGCAATAGTCTAAATATTTCTGAATGTCTGCTGTAAAAAAAAGTGTAGCTATTTTTGATTTTTCCTAAATATATTTTTATGTTTGTTTGATGCTACTTAACGTGCTCATGTCACATCTGGTGGAGGTTAGATTTAAGGTTCTGCTTGGATGCTATACCACAGGCAACGCCGAGCTAGTACTGCTAGTATTTAATAAGTAAAGTAATGCAATCCTTCAGCTGTCATAGATATAAAATGCTACGATTGAATAATGCATTTTAATTGAGCTGCACAATAGAAATATTTATATATATGACTTCAATGAATTTAATATAATAAAGTTTCTGGACATACAAAAAAAGGGTAATTCGGGGTTGTTGTCCCTCCCCCTCTATCTTATTATATCATGGGGCAGAAGAACGTAGAATGTTCCATTTTGTTCAAAATTTAATGCAAGCATCAAACACTCATTTCAAAATCATGTTCTTGAGTCATCGCGTTCTTATACACACAGATAGCGAAAACTAAGCGACATGCCAACTTTTATCAACCCAGGTTTCGTTGTCGTCATTGCCAGTGTATGTTCACATGCACATGAACAGACAGACAATGTGACCACTTCTGCTCAGATTTAGACAATAATTTGATAGTATAGACTACCAGTCACAATTAATTATTTAGTTCGCTTTGTTTCGCATATGCATGAAAAATGAGTCTGTTCGTCGGCAGATTCTGCTCAAAATGTAAAACACATTTTCAATTTCTGTATGCATCCATTTGCTTCTGCGCACCTTATTCCGCTTTTTAAATTATTTAATTCGCATACACATGATTTTAAAGAGGAAATTAATTAAGTTGGGAAGTCGATTTAGCTACCGCTAAAGCTTTATTAAAAACATTTCTTTTCATAAAAGGTCAAAATTAGAATTATAATGAATGAGAATGGCTGCTAACTCCTACAAAGCATTTATATAACATCATTATTGTGAAAGAAAAGAAGAGGTACGTGAAAGTGAAGAGGTATTGAAAGAACTGAAAAATACACGAACACCTCAAAGGGGACGATAAAAGTTCCAGAGAAAATGAAAAATAAATTGTGTTGCTACGAAAAGTAGGATGGCAACTATTCAGAAATCCGAAGTGCAACGCTTCCCGCAGTTACGAATTGCGATGAGACATCTCGGAAATTCAGGAATTAGAAAACGATGAATGCGAGCGCGAGGAAATTTGACTTCCCACACAACGGACCGGGCCCTTCGGGTGCGCCCATACAGCAGGCGAAAAGAGTGGAGTTTCAAATTCTTCGTTTCAACATTAAGAATCCGTCGAGGGATGGGGGGGATGGGGGGATTGTTATCGACGTCCTTCACGTCACCCACGCATCATCTGCTCTTTAAAAGCCTGCCTTGATCCGCGGGACGCTATTACGAAACGAATTCTGGAATTGCGGATCCCTTAAGCTCCTTGTAGACAAAGTTTAAATACCATTTATAACTTATTTCCAACTGATTTGAAAAAAATGTCTTTCTGAACTGTTTTTGTCAATTAAATATGTCATTACTCGTACCATCGGCGATTGTTCAATGAAGAATATTTTAAGCCCTTATTTCAAGAGGCATCTACATTGCAAAGGAATCGATCAAAAAAAAAGTCTTGTTAAAAAATTATAATAAATAAAAAAAAAAAAAATTAATGAAAGGGAGGTCAAACAAAATGCACCATTTATTTTTAAAAATATTTTTTTATTTGTTTGTTTTGTTTATATAATAGATTCAAAATGTTGTACATTGTCATATTGTTGTATTCACAAAAATTACTTAGAAGGTGATACTATGATTTACTAAATATTATTAATTCGAATGATTAAAACAAAGTAATATTAAATTTTCTACTTATTTTTTGTTATATATTAGTGGTTAAATAATATTAATAAACCGCTCTTACGATTCTTGATTTAACTTGTATTCATTTAAAACTTAATTTCAGTATTTCACTGAATAGATTTTTTAATTAACTCATCATCTTCGAACTAAAAATGTTCCACTATACTTTATTTCATTTAAAAAAACAAGTAAATTAAATAATAAATTATAGATAAATACAATGAAATTGTATTTATTAATGTGAGAGTTCCGTCGGAATTCACCAGAGAGAAAGATTTATGTTTAAATTGAAACATTTAAATATTAATTTTCAGAGATACCTTCGTCTCTAAACCTTTTTTAAGAAAAATAGATACAAAATATTCAGAGATATTAATATTTTATATTTCTATAAAAAAAAGGAAATTTTCAACAAAAATCCCTTTTGAAATAAGACATCAAATAAAAAATTTTAAGTCCCCGCAAGGGAAGGTTTCTTTCTTTAAGAAGGGAAATCAAATTAAAGTTTAATTAATCAACGTTTTCTTTCCAACCTACAAGAAGTAAAACAAGGAAAGGTCCTTGTAACTTTGGATTCTTGGTCAATCCCCAATTCCAAACGCATAAAAAGAACCGTCGTTTAATCAAGTATTGGATTTAAGATTTACCATCATTGCAAACACAGCAGGTTCGTTCCAGAAGAAAGACTTTACATCGGACATCCCCAGCATATATAGCCCACCCCTTCTCACATAGAATTTTTAACCACTATAAAAATATTTTAATTAATCCTCACAAATTTGCAATTTTCTGACATAATTAATAAGTTTTCTATTACAGAGAAATAATTACAACAATAACATAAGTTCAGAAGAATACAAATTCTGGATAATCAAAAGTATTTCGATCGAAAGCCAAATAAGATATTAACTTTCTATTTAAATTTTTTTTTACTGCGAATTGAAATTAAAAACAAAATTTCTTGTCATATACTTTTAACTGCATTTATTAATCGTATGTATCTCAAATACAAAGACTGTCTCAGAAATTCAAATAAAAGTAGCACATGAAATTAAACAATAACAATGTAAAAAAAATACAATAAAATAATTCTGTAATGATACAAGTTAGAAAAAAATTTCTGTTATTAAGAATAAAACGGATGGCATTTGGCCCATTATTTTCAAGCGAAACCTTTTAGTCAAAACAATCGACTAAGGAGGAATGACATAACATTCATAAAATAGATAATACTCGCAATCTTGACCCATAAACACGATATGACGAAATACATCAGCTGCAAGTGGGTAACAGGAAACTGGATGTGTTCTGAAAACGCGAATGATGCGTAACGAAAATAAAACCTTGTTTACCTGCGATTTGAAAATAAAGCATAGGAAACAAAACGCAGATTACGCAAGGACAGCTTTCAAAGCATTCATTGAATTTGACTGGGCATTTTGCCAATATTAGGGTGAATGTTTTGATGCCAGATTCCGAAACCATCTTTTGGTACTGAGAAGTGCTATACAGTTGGTATTAATCAATGAGGTAACTATTCCATCATTAAGTTCAACGGAAGGGCACCGCCACAGAGAAAAATATCCATTTCTTTCGACTTAGTCTTATAACCAAAATCGGTATGTGTGAGCTTTTTTGTTTTTTTTTAATGAAGAATTTCGTTACCATCCAATCTAAATATAGTCTCACAAATAAGAAAACCCGGATTATTTCAAAATGAATGGCAAATCAATCATGAATAAATAATTCTAAGGAAATCAGCAAAAACAGCAGGGGAAAAAGAAATACATCTCAAAGTGAAAAGACTTTAAATAAATTTTTATTCACAGCTTACTTTCATGTCATAATGAACAGAAGATTTCGGTAATATTTTTTACACATATAAATTGACTACTTGTTTTTCACTCTGTGTTTAAATAACTTTTTTTTAATAAATTAAAGACTTTTTAACAACAATTTGGCTTAACACAGATATATAAACCAAGATAAGGACAAAGGGTAGTGGGTTCTACAACACTTTTAAAGTAGAAAATAATAATAATAATTGCATGAAAGAAAGTTCTGTATAACTAATTAATGTTTATGACAATCAAAAATGATTAAATACTGGGTAATTTGTGATATTCTTTTTTTTTACTTTTGTTGATTTGGCTCAAGCCAAGAATTTATTTAGGAGCATAAGACAGAAAACATCCTCCTCCTCCTGAGTAATTAAAAAAAAAAAAAAATTAAAACATTATAACAAATATATCATAAAATAATAAATCAAACATTAAAAAGTCACATTTTCCAATAAATGTGATATGAATTTATTAATATATGTATATTAAGCTTTGAAATATTTTGTACAGTTTATTAGATTATGTGTCTTTACTTAATAAGAAATTGACATAAAGATAAAAAAAAAATAAATGACTAAAAATTCTTTTAAACATTTTTGAAAATATAATTGCATTATTTTTATTTTAAGCCATAAGTTCAATTGCGAAGTAATTTATTAGTATCCTTGCATCTGATGATGTTAGAGATTCTATTCATAACAAACACATTTATGTTAAACATAATCTTGCTATGCGTCAAGCTTACTAATTTTCAAACTTCATAAAATATTCGATTTCTAATGTTATGTCATAACTTATGTGTAACATATAAGTAAATGTAAAACGAATTTCAAGAAACTGGTCAGAGAGTTTGAGTTATCTAATATTGGGTATGGATATATTTCTATGAGTGCACTATTTTAAAACACTTAATTTGATAATATGACAACTGTTTAAGAAGCATGAAAATTGATTAATAATTAAAATATATTAATGTAGTTATTCAATTAATATTCACAATAATCTTATTTCATCAGCAATATGAGCACACAAAAACCAAAATTGCATGAAGTAATACATAATATGATTTTAAGTCCTATAAAATAGCTTATAACATCATAATTACTTAAATCCTTTTAAATTTCTTTAATAAAAAATCATGGCATAGATGTAAAAGATATAAGATAAAACTACCTAATATCTATCATTTAAATGCATTTACCTTAAGTACATAATTCTCAAAAGGAATTCAAATCACCGTGTATTCTATTCATGCACAAAACATTTTAACCATAAGACTTTACTAAAATAGAACAAATTAAAGTTAGATTGTTACTATAATAAGCGTAAGATGATAAAATTTTTAGTTATATTATTAAAATAACACATTATCTGGATACAGTTTGTTTCTCTTTGCTCTTTTGAAAATTTTACTATGTAAAATAATTTAATGGGGGGGGGGGGTTCATTTCATGTTTTCATCTATTCTAAAATAAAAAATACCAAATATTGATTAACAAAATAATTGTTGCAAATAGCATTTCAAAATATAAATCAGAATTTTTATCAACATTATTATTATTACCAAGATTTTTCAAACAATTTAAGAGCGATATATTCTTATCAAATAAAAAAATGAATAAAATATGTGTTAGAAAATAATATCTCAACCTTTTCAAAACTATCAAGATATAAATCTTATTAGAAATATTTTGAAATTTTTTAACAGAATTGTTTATAATATTCATGGTATTATTAAAAGAATAATATTAAAACAAAGGATATCAAAATGTGCATTTAACATAAACAAAAGAATTTATAATATAAATTAATGAAAAACCGCAAATAATTAACTTTAAATGTTATTTATTAATTCTATATTTAATAGTTAAAGCAATGTATTTAAGCTACACATAAAAAAACAATATTAAAAATCCAGTGAAAAATCCTTATTAAAATAAAATGATTATTAATATTATTTATTTAATATGATCATTACCTCAAAATGAAGTAAGAGACCTGCTTTCTTCTAACTACAGGAAATTTTAGAAATGTTTGCATGACAAAATTGTCAACAATATTAAGTAATTGAATGACATTTGGTAGAACCCATGTTAGGTTTATCAAGAAATAATATACAAACCAATAATTAAAAATCTATAGTTTTCTAATTAAACAATAACACTTTTCATATATATATATATATGAAAATTTATGACTATATAAAAGCCAAAGTGAAATCCATAATATATTTGAAACATTTACACTCTTTGAAGATAAAAAGCGTAGGTTAGTCCTACGTTTCTGAATACAAAGAAAATTCGTCAACTTCTAAGAAAAAATCAAATAAGCACCTTAGTAATAAAAAAAATATTTTTGCGAATTTTCAACAAAACAGAAAATGGTTTTTTATCCCAAAAATAAAAACCAATAAAGAAAAACAATGTTCGTTGGTACAATAAATGAGGAATATGATTCATTCACTAATGGCATCTAAAAATGTAAACAATGCATCTGAACCATGAAATCATATAAGGAAAAGATATAAGTTACCTTTTGATGCCTTCCTCTGAACACGATAGCGAAAGCTCCGTGCCCAATTATATTATCTGTTTTGTATTCATAAGAACCAACCTTCTCCATTTAAAACACAATATTGTAAAAATCAACTACTTTATCATTTGGTTTTTAATAGTCGTGAGTGATCCGGTATAATTCGGTGAGCGAATATCGAAAAACGCATTACCGACAACTGCTATTATAACCAATCTGGAAAACTCAAATAGTAATTCCCTTCCAAGCTTGATAAATTTTTATCCATCACACTGATCGAGATAAATGCTTATTTTCTTTCCTTCCCTCCTGCACATCCAATACGCATGTCTAAAAACAGCTGTAGTGACGATACTACTGCCATCTGGTGGATCTGGGCAAACTTAAATAAATCAACGGTTAAAGTTAAGGACTACAACACTTTATAGTCGTTAATTTGCCTTGTTCTACACGATAATTATAAATGTACAGTGGCGGATTTGGCGTTTCAGATGCCCGAGGCGCAATTCAATTTGAGGCCCCCCTCTCCTCCAGTAATATTTATAATATGCACTCTTTAGATATATTTTTCACTCTGTTAAGCTCTGCATCTGATTTTTTTTGTGATATATATTGAACTATAATAATAACAATAGCAGTTTATTCTTTTCGTATATTAAAAACAAATTAAATAGGAACCTTTCTGACTTTAGCTTTAGCAAATTTATCAATTGCAGTTTCATTCTCTAACAAATTGACTACATCATTTTCGATAAACATCATGGACAAGTAACTTAAATTTAATTGTGATACAGAATTCCTTAAATAAATTTTAATGTTGCTTCATCAAATTGCAGTTTTCTTTTTCTTATCCATGTTTCCCGATAGCTCAGCTCTTGGTCAATGCATTGGCGCCGATCTCTATATCTTCGAAATTGGTCCGAACAATCTTTATAAAATCGGATAGCGATTGTAATAGATTTGTTGTAAGCAGTAAATTATACTGTGTATCTTGCAATGATTTGCTTGTACTATTTATTCTTTCCTATAATTTATCCCATAAAACAGTTAATAAAGCTGTTTCATAATATTCGAAACATTCTGCTAATTTTTTTGTCTCCAATTTGCTTACAGGCTTTTCAGTATCCGACGTGCAATTTTGGTTAGAACTTCTTTGATATTTTGACAATTACTTTTTAATGCAGAAACTGCGTCTGCTCTTGATGACCACTTAGTGTCACTTATTCTTTTTAAATTTGGAAATTGATTTTCTAAACTATTTTTAAGTATATTCCATCGTCGTGTAGATGCCGAGAAATATACATATAAATTCTATATATAATTATTATTTTCTGATGTAACAGAATATGATTATGCTGCACAATTTCCTATTAAATTTAATGTATGGCTTACACATGGTACAAAGACGGCTGTATTTATGTGTTGTTTTATTCTTGCTTGCAGTCCACTGTATTTCCCTGCCATATTTGCCGCGTTATCGTAGGTTTGGCCCTTACGATTTTTAATATCTATAGACAAATCTTTTAAAAGCCCAAGAATTATTTTTTTTAAATATTCAGAATTATGGTTTTGAATATTAATAAAGCCAAAAAATCTTTCTTTTATGTCCCCATTTTTACTAACAAATCTCAAAATGCAAGTAAAATGGTCTACGTGAGATATATCCGGAGTAGAGTCCACCATCATCGGATTGTAAATTGCTTCTTGAAGTTCAGCCATTAGATGTTTCTTAACTTCATCACCCATTAAACTTATGAATTCGTCACATATCGTGTGAGATAAATAATTTACATTTCCACTCCTTGGATTGCTAAAATTTTCCAAATACAATTTTAGAAAACAGTCAAATTCTGCGAAATAATCAATGCAACTCAAGAAATTTCCTTTTCGATTGGAAGTTGTATCTTATCTGTGGCCATGAAATGCTATCCCTAAACTGGCGAACAATTTTACTGTGACAATGACACGCTGTAAAACAGCTCGCCAATACTTTTGTTCCGTGTCAACCTTCTGTTCTAAGTGAGTATTTATACGTCCAGAAATAGACAAACGTTTTTGTAGAGTCACCATAGATTTGATATGGTTCTGTTAAGTTTCGTGACTACTTAAGTCTCTTGCTAAATTTCTCCAATCACTAAATCCTATTGAAAATTTCGTGTACGCATTAGAAAACATTTTACAAACATAACAATAAATGCACTTACTTGTTGCTGAATATACTAACCATTGGCGAAATTCTTTTGTGATATTTTCTTTAATACAATAAAAATTCGTTTCAGAAACATTCCTATAATATATTCGATTTCTGTCTCCATATTTTACTTTCAGACTTGTAATATTCCCAATATTAGAAGGCTTATTTATCAAATAATGTTCAATCATTTTATCTGATAAGTTTGGTGGCCACAATGCAATGTCACTGGGAAGCAAATACTTGTCTTTATGTTTACCACAGTCAGAATTAGTTATTTTATTTTGTTGCTTAAAATTACAAATTGTTGATTCTTGTGTTCCATTCTTAGATCGTTCATTAATTTCTTCGAATTCACATTCTGCTTCGACTAGCTCATCGGTTTTTTCTTGTGCATATTCTGTTTTAGTTTGTTCGTCTGTCTTTTTAGGCTTGCATTTTATTTCATTTCGCTCACCAATTTCTTCGAATTCATTTTCAGCTTCAGCTTGCTCAGGGATTTTTTCTTGTGCTTATTTCATTTCAGTACACTCATCTACCTTTTCGAATTCGCATCGCATTTCAACTCGCTTATTAATTTGTTTCAATTTATATTCCACTTCTGATTGCGCATCGTTTTTTTTTTTCATGTGCATATTCAATTTCAATTTGCTCATTGGTTCTTTTAGATACACATGTAGTATCAGGTTGCTCACCTACTCTTTCTGGCTCGTTTTCCATTTTAGCTTGTTTTTCAAACGTATAAGGAATTTATTGAGTGAATTTTTATATCCTTCAACATATTCTTCTTTTACTTTTTGCCTTTTGCGTTTCGAAGCACTCGATTCAAACTTTCTTTTCGGTGGCATGGCTAATACATTAAAAAAAATTGGTCACATAAAAAAAATTAGCTGGACTTAATACTCGTTTCTCTGCTTCCAACTACGACGATAGCAAACCTCCGAGGAGGGGAAAGGTCATGTGATACCAAAGGGGGGAATCAAGAGAGAATCGAAGAGGAAGTGAACGAGATAGAAGAAACTTGATTCATTTTCATGTTTTTTTACTATTATTTTAATCCTTTCATGTAAATAATATGATTATCTAGAATTGGATTGTTTCCTGTAATCATTTCTACACAATCATCCCGATTGAAATATTTATATATCCGGTGTAGAAATGATTACAGGAAACAAAAAATGCATATTTTATTATACATATTACTATTTTAGAGCTAAATTTTGAGTCCAGTTAATATATGAGGCTCGAGGCCCGAGGCCCGAGGCGCGTGCCTCATGCGCCTGTTCGGAAATCCACCACTGTAAATGTAAATAGAAAGATTAAAATTAATCCCCTATTTATTTTTGACTCAATAAGGCATATGATAATGACACCAAAAAAAGATAAATAGAAAGTATTTAATGTCTTTGAATTTTTATTAAAATTGAATTACAATCTGTCGTCTTCTCTAATTCATTTTCCTTGTATTACAAGAAAAATGCAATTCCTTTGTTCGGCATTACAGCCAAAGTATTCGCAAACAGTCTTTGAACATATATTTCGAATATCTCTTACAATAGTTAAAATACAATTTAAACACAAATGTGAGATGAAACATTGCACAAGATCCCCACCAATGTAATTGGAAAGTCGATCGACTGCATATCCTTGAAATGATACGTAATTATATAAGGTTGAATGAATCCTTTCATAGATAAAGGGCTGCTATAAAATCTGATTCTAATTAAAACATAACTCAAACGGTGTATTGTATATATGTTAGATTACGATATCTATTCTTTGAATTACCTACTCCAAAAACTGATCCTGAAACACTTCTGATTAAATTATAGAATTTTACATAAGAGTTGAAACCAGATAAATTTTCTACTACATAAAATCGAGATTTTTTTTATTTATTTGAATTCTTTTTATGACGATAGATCGATTAAAGATTGCTGCTTATCAAAGAAAAATAACTTCTACCCAAAAAATGCATATTTGTAACTATACATACTCCACGAAAATGATACATTAAATAATAAGAGTGATATCCCTTTAATATTTCCATACAGTTCTTTAACTTTTCTATTAATAAAAAGGTTTGTTTCTAATAGTAAAAATGTTTGGTGCATTCTTGTATCTAGAGCATTTGAATTTTGTTCTTAAAAATCTATTTACAAGAACCATTATTACATCGTTGATATGATGGCTAATGCATAGTCCATCTCCCATACTGTGCAATATAGTCAGTACAACACCTACGCATGCTGAGTACCCAAATTATCAATTTTATCTTGGAGAACATTGCCCCACTCATCAAACAATAGTTTCCGAGTTCCGGTAGATATGTAGGAGGTGGTTGACGGGCTGAAAGTTGTCGGCCAAGAATGTCCCACATGCTCTACTGGATTCAAGTAAGATGAGAATGCTGGTCAATCCATACGGGTGGTATTCTCTGATCGAAGACCTTCATTTATGGTGCTTGTATGCTGTCATTCATAAATACAAAATCTGCGCCTATGGTGCCCTGAAACAAAGGTATATTATTGTTCCTGAATGACGTCCCGATAGATTTGTCTTGTCATGGTTCCAATTTGAACATGCATTTCAGTTCTGGAATCCAGATTAATTCCTTCTCAAAAGAGCAATCCTGCAACAGTGTCATTCATTCATATTCTTTTGGGGGCAATGGGTACCTGTCGCTCTCCATGTGAATCAGATTGCAAGCTATTCCTGAACTCGTCCGAAAACATCACACAAGCCCACTGTTACGGTGTCCACTTATGTTGAATTAGACAGATTACTTCGCATTTGCTGCGGAGAATTTGTTCTTAATTAGTTACCTAAATTTATAACAAATAAAATGAAAATTAATTTTTTGTCATGCGGGATTCTACTTAATTTTTTTCCTTCTTGTGTAAGTAATTATTCAGTTTTTCTATTTGATTTGCCCTGTTCTTTCTACACATATGACAGGAATAATAGATATTTTCAAAATTACAAGTATGCAAATAATATTCAGACCAGTTAATTATTTTTGGAATTTGTTTTCGAAAATTAAATGTAATATATTAAATATCGCCAATTTGGTGCTAAACGCGCCAACTTACGAAACTTGAATGAATTTCTACCTCTGCGAAATGGACTCTTCCTGCAGTAACCTGTTTCTATAACGCCCGCCGTAAACATAGACGTTTGTCTGGAAAAGATCTTGTCGGGGGTAGACAGTACTGTTTGTCCATAAGGAGATCTCTGGCCGACAGTCGTCTATGTTTACGGCGGGAGTTATAGAAACAGGTTACTGCAGGAAGAGTCCATTTCGCAGAGGTAGAAATTCATTCAAGTTTCTTACGTTGGCGCATTTAGCGCCTAATTGGCGGTATTGATAGATTGCCTTTAATTTTCGAAAGCTAATTCGAAAAATAATTCACTGGGCCGAAAATCCTTTGCGTAATTGGAATTTTGAAAAAATATATTATTCCTGTTAGAATAATATAAAAATTCCTTTCTGATTAGTACAGAAAGAACAGAGTAAATCAAATAGAAAAACTGAATAATTATTTCTATGTCTAACGAGTGCACAAGAAGAAGAAAAATTAAGTAGAATCCAGCATGACAAAAAATTAATCTTCATTTTATTTGTTTTAAATTTATGTAACTACTTAAGATCAAATTCTCCGCAGCAAACGCGAAGTAATCTGTCTAATTCAACATAAAAATAATAACATAATAATCGTAATTATTTCCTAATTTTTATAAAAGGTTGCTGTTAGTAAAATTTCCATTGTTAAATATGTTTAAAACTTCTCCAAAATAAATTTATTTATTTATTTTTGATATATACACTATTTTTCGAAACTCAAAATAAACAACTACATTTTATCAAATTTTAAGGATAATCAAAAGTATGTTAAGCTGAAACTTTTGACTATCGACATATTGAATAACAGAAAACAAGAGCACATTATTGAAAAAATAGAAAATAACAAAAAGGAATCAAATAAAATTCGTAGCTTCAGAAAATAAACTAAATAAAATTATATATCTTCTATAACTTACGATTAAACTAATTGAAATGAAACAAAAAAAGCAATTTTAAAATTCCCTTTTTATTTATAAAACACATTAATTATTATTAAAAGAATGCAAAACTAGCAGAGATCGTGTGACAGTTGTGTACTTTCAATTAAAAGAATTCTAAAACACTGTGACAAGATTCAGTTTCTTCTGAATCGGAATCTGATTCAGTACTTCCAATCTGAATTACTAGTTCTTCTAAAACCCCATCTTTTTCCCAATACGAATTTTCTGCAAGTTTCAAGCAAAATTCTATAACATTATGCGCAATTTTACGAGCTTGTGATTTTAGAGTCTCTTCATTCTTAAATCGAAAAGGCATTTTAAAGGATCTCAAAATTCAAGAGACAAAAATTATTAAATAATGAAATGCAGTTAATATTAACCAAAGAAAATATTAATAAAATATAAAAGAAGTAAGCTAAGCAAATATAAAGATACGAGCAACTGCGGTAAAAGCGAGAAGACGAATGAGCAATAGTTTTTTTATCGCTTAATTTTTTCGCCAAGATAAAGAATACCCCCGCAGACTTCCGTTCGATTCCACCCATTCGAAATGGATCCTCCCTATCGACGCCTGTTTCTATAACGCCCGCCGTAAACATAGACGACTGTCGGCCAGAGATCTCCTTATGGACAGACAGTATGTATGCTCTCTATTCCAGGCCACCTGCAGGCGTCAGTGAGTTGCAGTAAGTGGAACACATCTAATATGAGCATATAGACCCATCTGCCATAAGTTCTGTATACGGTCTTTTTCTTGAAACTGTTACACAAATGACTGAGGAGAACTTAAGAGACAGCCTGATGCTGTATTCTGTCAGTCGTTTTTTTTTCGTTGTTGTTGTTGAGAGTAATTGAAAAATACAGGTCCTCATTTGACGATCGTAACTCGAGGGCGACCTGTATTGTAACGTCTACTCACATTAACATCATCTTGGAATCATTGCCAAAGCCTGGAGATGACACTCGGAAATTCCAAGTTCCTCAGATACTTTCAGCTGGGTTAGCCCACATTCCAGACGGCCGATAATTCTATCACGTAAAAAATCATCCAAATGAGTCCTGAACAAACGTATATGTTATTCCAGAATGACATCCTTTGTGTCATAACTATGCGGTTATTGAACTGAAAGATTTATAAAGTGCTTGCGAACAATTTTAATTCTTGCCTATATTCTTATATATCGCTATCTTATACTCTTGCATTGTGACGTACTATCACTGTCATCTTTTGGTTTCCTGCAATTTCCATTATTTTGAAGATTCGTGTAGTCATTTAACGGGGGATTTATGTAAATTAGAGCACGATTTCCGAGTGACTCTAATTATTCTAAGGACATGAGTGTACTTGATTAAGTATGATTATTGGTCTCTTGAGAGAACTTGGAATGTATGGACTACATGCTAATTGAGAATCTGGCGTTATTTAAAAAAGGATTTTTTTTATGTGATTCAAAATAAAATTGAATTTTGAGATCAATATGCATAATTTCTCGACTTGTGTACAAACGTTAATTTTAAAAACTGAACAACTTATACGTGTTTTTTTCCTTCAAATTCAGTAATTGAGGCTACTTTGCTCTCTTTTGTGAATATTTTATATAAAATAATACTTCCACGATCTTGTAAATAAGCATGTACTAGATATCTTGTAAATAAGCACCTACATCTCCCAATAAATTATTCTTATTTTTCTATCTCTATCTATTCTAATAATAAAGGAGAAATTGAGAGTGGATTTCTTTTATTTTGATCTTTGACAAGCTAGAATGTTTTATCTAGAACTAGTAAACAGTTAAACTTCTATCTACTTTTCAAGATGGAAATGTAAATTTATAAAAGATTTTATTAATTTAAATAAAAACGAAGTAAAAGTTTAAAATATTAAAAAAAATGTAGAAATAATTTAGTTAACCCTTTAACGTCAGGTGTGCCGAATTCGGCACATACCTCCAGAATCATTTTGCCTGAGTAACTAAGTGAGTTATTCCACAATAAAAGGTAGTTAAATGGCTAGTTAAAACATTTATACTTGGCATTGTTAGATACAGTATTTGTACCCTATTGGCATTTCAGAAAATGAAACCTGTTAATTTTTATGGGAAAAATTGGGGGAATGTTGTGCATAATGTCTTAGTATCACCAGAGGATAGTGATGATCCTCATGCTGGCAAAATCGCGAGCGATGAAGATGTGGAATCAGAGTCACCTGATGACTCTGAAAGTGCTTCAGATAGTTTCTCTCAAGATGAAACAACGACAGAACTTCATCCTGTTGAGTCTGTGTTTACTTCTTGGAAAAAAATTTTTTTTCCTCCTTTCATATTACTTTTTATGCTGCCAGCTGCTGTTTGACTGTAATAAATTTGTTGATGATTTACACATTGTGCACTGAAATAAATTATGAAAGGTAAAATTTTACCAAGGATATTCCCATGTCTTGTTAGTAAGACTAACTATTGTAAAGAGGCAGCTAATAAGGAATTATTCCTTTTTAATCTAAAAATTGTGTTGCCGGTTGCCTACCTTCTGGTGAAGCCTAACTGTTAAGGAAATGCCCAATGTACCAAATTTGGCACATACATTTAATTTTTATCAATTTTGACAAAAAAGTTTTAAAAATGGGTGGATGTGCTTCCTATGGTCTTCCTTGATTGAGATTTGGAAGGAAACAAATATTTTCCTTAGGTAAAAAAATTGTTGACCATAAAGGGTTAACGGTTTAAAAATTTCAAAGCCAGAAAGACAATTAAAGAGCATATCTGTTTCAGACTTTGATAAATTTTTTTCTTTCAATTTTTGCACATTCATCGTATTGAATGTCACTAATGCCAGGTGATGGGAGTTTGGAAAGCGCAGAGGTCTACCACTTAGAACTGGAAGGGAATGGTTAGTGACGTGAAGTATGACTTGCGCCTAAAATTAAATATGGTACAACAGTTTTATTAACAGTAAAGATTGGATACATATTTTAGTATAATCATTAAAATATAATGAACGTATTAATTTAGCGAGTAGAAAAAGTTGTGGAATTCGTCCGAACATCGTTTACAAATTAACTATATTTGTATTCTCTTTTTAATTTGAATAACTTTATGGATATTAAAAAAAGGTATAAAAGAAACATTTAATTAGAATTTGAGGTATTCTCTTCGGCCGGGAAAATGAGTCGGCCTAAATGAGCACCCCGAATGTGTTCAGGCATCAGACTACTTAACACCTATAAAATACGCAGTAAAAATTGAAAAAATAAGTTTTTCTTTCCATATTAAATCTATTTAGTATTTTTTAAATAAAAAATTTAATTATAAAATTCGAAAAAAATCAGAGACACTTTTCTAGATTTGTGGTAGGAGTAAAACTTTTGGATGGAAACACTGGGCTCATTTTTCGGAGAATAATCGAAGTCTCTCCTTTAACTACGAGCCCTGCTGCGATCTTGGACTGAAACATGTCTAATGGTTATCGCTGCCAATCAATTGAAAATTGTGTCAAAGTGAATTACTACTAGTACTGAATTGTTTATTTATTCCTTCTGAATGACGCAATTATGAGGAGAAATTGAATGTCTTTAAAAAGTACCTGAACAAAAAGATGAGTTTTCTATTCTAAGAATCATCTAACATTTGATCAGTGCTCAATAGGATTTCATACGGCTACTTATCTGCGCAAACAGTAAATCCAAAACATCTTACTCCTTTCGATCCCCCAGGTGGTTGTCCAAACTTAAGAGAGCCGTATACGCGCCACCTACAATTTTCAAACGTAATGTTATCCTATGGGAAAATATTGTACCCGTGTTTCGTTTGCTGTTACGGTGTCTTTATTATGAAGTCATTCTGCCATCGCAAGAGGGAGTAAAAACACAGGTTTCTCATGAATGACTTTTTTTTTCGTACGTGTCAAAATATTTTTAAATATTTAATAAAAGTTGAAACATGTCAAGGGCACCATTTAAACGATTTTTTAAAAAAAATCTATCATAAATAAAATAAAACTAGCAACTGAAATGCATTCGTTTTGGTATCTTCTTTCCGATACATATAATTTTTTAAAAAAAAGAAATTAGGAGAATGAGTACAAACAGCATTTTAGACTTAAACTTGGAAAAATAATTTGAACTCCCCCTAAAGTTCCTTTAACTCCTCCCTTTCGCGGAGGAATACACACTAAACCCTCCTTTTACCACGTGATGGATTGTTACTTTTATTATCTGGTCTTCACCCCGTCTTCAAATTTCCCCCACAGCATTATTTTCTTTCTGCTTTTTGTTTTGTTTTATTTTGTTTACCATCACAGCTGTGGTCATCTGCGCCTTCACGATCTACACTTGTTTCAGCGAATACTACCGCAACCCTGGAAACAAAATTAGTAAACTTCTGTAAAAGAATTTGAATTTTGCATATTTAGCTGCATTTCAGGACGGGCTAATTGGTGATAGTTGAATTTAAGAAGTAAAATGCACAGCAAATAATACACCGGATGAGAGGAAAAAAGTTTTTTTTTTTTAAATCATTTTGGAAATTAAGTAAAGATGAAACACAACCATAAACAAAAATCATAAATATTATTTTCAAGTGCAGGTCCAGCTGCATATAACACACACACATACAAAAAAAAAAAAAGCTTTTATTTTCAAAGTGAACGGCAGAAAACAGAAAAAATAATTCGTTAATCCAAAATTTTGGCAACGAAAAAAAATAATAAAATTTATTTTAATTTGATTCTTTATGGCCAAAATTCGTTGATCTCAGATATCTCGAATGAATGAAAATTCGGATCCTTTGACGATTATAGAGGATCAAAAAAAAAAAAAAAAAGCACAATGCTTTCGTAACTTTTTTTCCCCTCTGGATATTTTTAAAATTGTACTTTTTTATATACAATTCATAAATCAATGCTATTTTGTCAGCATTCTTTTTTTGTAAAATCTTGATCTTGTGTTTTTGAGATTTTGTACAAACATTTATCTTATTTATATATCTCGCAATAAATAATGGTTAATTTTATTATCAATTGAAAAATAAGATTGCTTTTATCAGAAAAAACAATTAGTGGTAATAATTCATTTAAAGAAAGTAAGATGTAAGAACATTTATATATATCTTTATTATTTACTAATATTTGAATATTCTCAAGTTTCTGAATGAGTTTTCTTCAAAATCGTTGATATCTATAGTCATAAAAGAGTAAATGGTGATATATGTGCATATCTATTACATGTGCATATATATTAATGTATATATGTGTATATATATTTCAAGAGTTCACTAAGCAATATCTTTATTAAAAAGTCACCTTTGTCGATCAGCTGGTTCAATAGTAGAAAAAATATCTAAAGCTTTACATATTTTAAATAACTTGGTTTCTGAATAGCTTTTTCTTTAAAATATTTAGCTATCAAATCTTCAGTTTTTGATAGCTATATACAGTAAGACCCCGCTTAACGCTGTTTCGGTTTAGCGCTCTTTTATTTCAACCCGGGGATTCCACGAAATCGCTCGCAGCATACGGGGATTCCCGGAAATATTATGCAGCGATAGGTTTCAAATACATATCTGAAAGAGTGTACTTGTATTTCTTGTTTGGTGCGGTATTGTACAGACATATTTTTATTATTGGAAACATTTGTTGACATTATTGTAAGTAGGTATTAATTTACATATTTAATACTATATTACAGTGTCAAATATTTTGAGCTTTAGTTTTTTACTATGGGTGATAATGAAAAAGAAAAGAAAGCAACCAGAAAAAGCATTTCACTCAAAACTAAAATGGAAGTCATTAGAAGATTAGATTCTGGTGAACGCCAAACTCTAATTAGTGCTTCATTGAATTTGCCAACTTCAACAATAAGGACCATCATGAAGAATAAAGAAAAAATACTGTCATCGGCAACTGCAACTACGTCAAGCTCTGCAAATAGAATTACCCGTTCTAGAAATAATATCATAGAGGAAATGGAAAAACGACTATATATATGGATTGACGACGAAATTGACCGCAATATGCCATTAAGCCAATCTATCATAATGGAAAAAGCTAGAAGAATTTTTAATTACATTCAGGCTGAGACAATTGACAAAAGTGAAACTTTCGTTGCTAGTCGAGGATGGTTTAATAGATTTAAACATCGAAAGAACCTTCACAACATAAAAATTACAAGAGTAGCAGCAAGTGGTGATACAAAAGCGGCGGCTGAATTTCCAGCGATATTAAAACAAATAATTGAAGAAGGAAACTATCCTCCAGAATTGGTTTTTAATGTTGATGAAACAGGCTTGTTTTGGAAAAGAATGCCGAAACGAACATTTCTATCCCGTGAAGAGAAACGGGCACCAGGATTTAAAGCTGCTAAAGATCGCTTAACCCTTCTACTAGGTGGTAACGCAAGCGGAGATTTTAAATTAAAACTATTACTAATTTACCATTCCAAAAACCCAAGAGTGATGAAAGGCATATCTAAATCAACTTTATCTGTAATTTGGGAGTCTAATAAAAAAATCATGGATAACTGCGAAAATTTTCCAGGATTGGTTCACTGAACATTTCTGCCCGTCTGTTAAACGTTATTGCGAAATAAAATAAAAAAAACTTCAACAAAAAGCACTTCTGTTTATTGATAATGTTCCAAGCCACCCAACAAATTTATCAGACTTAACAACATGCATTCCAGTCAAAGTGGTTTTCTTGCCGCCTAACACAACTGCCTTAATTCAACCAATGGACCAAGGCGTTAGATCAAATTTTAAGGCTTATTACTTGCGGCGAACCTTTAAGCAAATGTTTGAAAAAACAGACGGAGAGGAGAACCAGTCCATAAGAGAATATTGGAAAAAACTACATCGTGGATGCTGTAGAAAACATAGGCCTTTCTTGGAATGAGGTAACAGAAAGATCTTTGAAAGGAGTATGGAAGAATATTTGGCCGGATTTAAGTAAGAGCGATGACGTTGGACACTCTGTCGATGTGGATGAAATAGTGAAATTAACGAAGCAAACCGGTTTTGAAGGGGTAAATGTGGAAGATGTCGGAGAAATAATTCAAGAAGCAGCGGCTAGTCTTTCTAATAATGAGCTCAAGGAATTAAATGAACAAGAAGAAAACTAAAATGTTGACAGCAGTGATTCAAAAGAAGAGCAAAAAGAACTTTCGATGGCGTTTGTAAAAAGGAGTTTGTCTACCATAACTGAAATAATGGATCAATTCATTGAAAATGATCCGAATTTTGACAGGAGCTCAAAAGAAAGGCGTGGTGTTAGAGATGCTCTATCCGTTTATGAAGAACTTTTAAGAGAACAACGCAAAAGAAAAAGGAAAACATTAGATGCTTTTGTCACAAAAAGGCAGAACACTAAAAACGCGGAAGGCTAACTAAATATGACTGACTTAGAATTTTATTTTTTTTTGTTAAGAATATTCGTTTTGTTATTAATATTTTATTTTTATTTTTGCAAGAAATAATAATGTGGTATTAATTTGGGCTTTAAGAAATAAATGTTTGGTTTGTATTTTTATTAAAAAAACATACTTTTTAAATTTAATACCTAACTAATTTCCTAGCCATCTTCCCCTAACCCCAATATTTACATGTAAAGATAGCGCTGTTTCGCATTACGCTCTACTTTGATGGAACGTACCCCCCGCGTTAAGCGGGGTCTTACTGTACAGCAAATAACGCCGATGGATCAGCTAATTGTCATATTCCACTAAATTTCCCTAGTGGGCACCAGAACTCAGTAATGATAAGTGATCTTACTCTAACAAGAACAATTTAAAAATCAACGATGCATCCTACAATATTTAAACCAAAGACTTAAAAAAGATAAATGTTTACTCTCTCAGCTGCCATATAAAATACATTTTTGCTATAATTACTTTAGAAGTTGCAAGATGAAGTAAAATTAAAGTCGAGCAAAAGTACTAAAATTTGATATATATTTTTAGTTAGATGTTTTAAAAAATAATTAATTAAAAATAATAAATATCAGTAGTATCAGTTATCTAGGAATGGACCTTAGAATGGCATGTAAAAGTTTCATGTTATAAATGTTTATTAAGGTGGGTTTTTTTTTTCTTTTCAGAAACTTATTGAGTCATCGTTCCACGCAGTATTTAATTTTTTGCAACCTTTAATCGCAGTGAGCCAGCTACCTACGAAAGGGAGCTAGTTATTTATAGCAGAGATAAATGTGCGCCTGTTGTGCGTTGATTTTCTGTGAGCAAGACCATTTGATCTGCAACAAACACATTTAGCATATACACAGTTTGGAAAAAGAAAATGTGCACCTCAGAGTGATTTTTCCAAAAATTTTTTAACTAGAATTTTATTATTAAGCTGATTTTTTATCATTTTCCATGATAACTTGCAAAAAATATTGAACAAAAATTCATCTTGCATCATTAATATATATAATTTTTATGTAAAACCAAATATAAATAGTTCCGACTGTTTCTAGCTTTTAAAGTGGAGCATATGAAATGTTGATACAAATTTAAAAATACTTTGCTAAAAGGTGTTCTGTTATAAAAGATACAATCGAATTTTTTTGCAACCAATAATGCAGAACAAGTCATCAAACGAAGATAAAAATAGAGTACATAATATGTATGTATTTTATTTTTATAGTATTGTATCAACTCAATGACATGTTTTTGATTTTTCTCGTTGATTGGGTTCAAATAAGTACATATTTGTAATTTTGATGACAAAAATAAAAGGCTAGTTTAATTTCATCTTTGATAGAATAGATTTAAAAAAAAACTAAATCAGATAAGGTAATGTTTCAACCTGCCTCTTTAAAATAAGAAAATATTCATTACAAAAAGAGTTATTTTATATGCAAAGTATATTATTATAATTGACAAAAAATGACGAATTTTTAAAATTCAAATATTCCCTTAATTCAAAAAACATATTTTTAGTATTATGTCTGAAACAAATATAAATCCAATTTGCCATACCAGTTTTTACAAATTTGCAGATTTCCATAAAATTATGAGCAAAATTCATTTTCTCTTATTATAGATATCTGCCTATCTGGTTATTCAAATTAAAGCTAACATGATAATTACAAAACTGAGAATTAAATAGATAGGGATATGTCAATCTGTACTTTCAGAAACTTATAAACATAACAATTTAAATGTAACAAATTTGAATGTGATTTGTGACTACAGTTGCAGTTCTATGTCAAACTGAAATCAATTGAGGAAAATGTATCTTTATCACAAAGTTAATATTAATAACCACCAACCAGGAATCAATCCCCATAAAACTCAACAAGAATAGCACGATATATTTAATAAAATGCTAAATTCACGCCTAATATTTCAAAACTATAAGTAAAGCCAATGCCATGCAGGGTGTTTTCTACTCCGTCCTACAAAATAAATACAGAGCAAATAAAATTCAATATGCAGTCTTTACACTAAAATTTAGATGAAATTCTTTGATAGAAGATATGTTTATCTATTCTTCTGTATACGATAACTGAATCTGGACGAGTGAAATTTGGAATATGTCATCATAATCGGAAAGTTGAATGCTTGTTGTTCAATGCAAAGTCCAGTTTGTCCTCCAAGACTAAGGATGCAAAACTGTCAGGAGGTCAAATGGTACTCATGGGGAGGAAGCCAAGAGAAAGCCCGATAGAGGTGTATTAGCAATACACACATTTTGGTAGTTTCATATGCCATCAAATGAACTTCCATTTTTAGCCAAATAGTATTTATTTATGCATAGCATATAAATGTAAATTTATTTCTTAATAGTTCATAAAAATACCTAATAGTCCATTGTCCCCTTAATTCTAAAATACTATAAATTGGAAACAAAATTTAGAATACTGTAGCATTTAGCATTTAATGCCACAGATGTAGGCATGAATAAAAATTTGAAAAGAATTGGACAGAGAGCAAGTGTAGATTTTCTTCAGTTGATTCTGAAGTTAAACCTTAAACAGTTAAAGCTACATTCCTCCTTCTCAAATGAAGAGCATCCTATACTTTAAATCATATTTATAAGTTCTAGCATTAACACAGAAAAGAAATGTATGTGCTTTTAAAAGAAATAAATATTAGTTGTTGATTTATAAAAATTTAGGATCAGTCTTATTTTGGAGCCATGTGATGTGTATAACAATAATTTTCATGTGATTTTAAACAATATGGCTGTTATTTTAATATGAAGTGTATTTATAAAAACTAAATTCAGTTATTCATAACTGAGTTCAAATTAGCTTGAATATGCAATTTTTAATTAAAACTTTTACAGTCACTGGATTTTAAAAACAATTTCACATACATATTCAGAAATATAATAAATAAATCTCAGGTTATAAATTCCTCCGTCCTCAGCAAACTGATCTCAATTTTTACTGGTTACAAGTACTTTATAGATTTCCGAATTATATTCAAGGGAAAATTTATGTTTTACTGACTTATTTTCTAGATATATTTCATAAGAGTAATTACTTTTTGGTAGGAAAAAAAATCAGCAATTAATATGCTACTGTATTATAAATACTCTACATATGATATAGTCAAATAATATGCAATTCCAATAATTTAAATTAGAACTATGGTAAAAGTATCTTTATTATCATACATGAGTTATCATTCTAAAGGTACTTTTTACAATTAAATATAAGAATCGTAGTTCTCATACAAAATCCATTAGTTACTCAGCTACAAAACATTCAGTATCTCCGAGTCTAATTATTAAAAGGTTAAAAAATTTAATACATTTTTTGTTTTTATGTATTTTTCAATTCATTTCTTTGGTCTTTTGAGACAATTAAGGGCACAATCTAATTTAAAGAAGTTTAACAATAAAATTAAAAACAACTGACATTAAATTTTTACCATTAATATTACAAATGAATAAGCTAATCTTTTAGGGAGACTAATTTAACATATATGGATTATATTGGTTTAAAGTGATCACACTGCAGAGTAAGGAGGATAATTTCTGCATTTAACCTTCAAGCCCTTTTAAACAGGTATACATCAGGATGATTAGCAAGTAATGATATCTGATACAACTGTCATGTAATACACAAGTTATTTCAAATAATACACTAAAAGAAAAAAAAAGAAACTTAAGATGATCGGATATAGCATTGTTTTAGCGCAATAGTCTTGAAAATACAATTTACTTTTCATAAGGTCTAAAATGACAAGAATTAATGTAATAATATTAGCTATAAAAACATTAAATTGAATTGTTTTATTAGAAAACTTCACAGTACACTTTACCCTAAAATAATTCACATTTGGCATATACAATAAATTCTGCTTTGTCTTCTGTAAACATATTAATCATTATAAGAACTCTCTAGAAATTCAGACTAACCATTTAATTAGAAGGCCCTTCCTTTGTTTTAGTTAAGAGATAGAAAAAATACCCAATTTAATTAGATAAATAATCTAAATTACAACATTAATAATAATAGAAAGCATGCTAAATGCCACAAAATTATTATTAAAATGATTTTATCACAATTTAAAAAATAAAGGACACAAATTTAAAAGTAAACATATTTATTACATCTCTGCATCAGCTTAAAAATATTAGAAGTAAATTGGAACACAGCTTTTTGAGGTAACATGATTACAACATAATAACCATAATAGCATTACAAACATGAAGTAGAAATTTAACAATAATATAAGAGATCTTGACTGAGGCCGTGAATCAAAAACTCCAATGTGTGAATAAAGGGCAAGAGAAGAGGGAGAGAAAAAAAAGAAAGAAAAAAAAAAAAAACACACGAGAAGCTTTACAATAAATTAATTTAAAATTCCTGCAAAAGAATTATATGAAACTATTATCTTTAATACTACAACATATTTTTGTTATTGAGAAGCTAAGCAAATGAAATACGTTTATTACAATCTTAAATGTAAGTTTTAAAAAATTAAACATCTGAGCAATAATTCCCAAATTCTTTGGTAGAGTAGGAAAAATGTGTATGCATATCTTAGGAATAAATGCATCTTTTATGAAACTATTAATGTAACGTTTTAAAAACATTGAATGATACTGCAAAGATTTTGTCCACTATTATTAAAGAATAATCTGAACTTCATTCCAATAACATGAAGGTAAAATTATAAAAGGGGGGCACACTAATGGGTGGATGAATTATTTAAGCAAACAATTATGAATTTATATGCCATTGATCATCCCAAAAGCAGTAAAACTTTACAATGTTAAATTTCTTAAATATATTCATGATTACATATTTGTAGTTTTAAACAATAACAATGACTTAAATAATAGAAAATTTTATACATTTCATACTTTAATTAGAATAATTTCCTCAACATATATTAAATAATATTCATAGAAAAAATACATAATAATTTATTTGAAAAACATTTCTAATATAAAGCTGCAATTCCCGTTTGAATTTTAGAAATAAGTTGCCCAAATAAATTAAAAGTTGTAAATCTTAGCCTGCCATTTTATTATTAGTTATATGATCAAATTATAGATGTTTAACATTTGTACTAATACACAGTCTTTTCTAAAATCACTGAAACTGCGGAAGTGGAGGAAAAAATTCTTATAAAAATAATTGACAGATATTACAAATTATTTTCAGCTAAAAATGTCACAGAACTTCTACTCATAATGAATTTCAGAGAATAACTGTTTAAGCTGAATCAGACAATGAAATAACCAATAAAATAATAATGAGAAAAAAGCAATGAAAAGAAATAAACTATACAAACATACACATGAGGAAAATTGTAATCATCATTTGATTGAATCAATTGAGATCTTACTAAAACAAGATGACTTTTAAAAAAACTAAAAATACGACTAGAGTCGTCGAAGTATGTCATAAAACGTCATACACATGAATATGAACAAGATATCTCTAAATAAGAAATTATAAAGGAAAAGAACTTTATGGATTTTTCTTTTAATTGAACTGCACAGAATGTACAGTTAAATGCTTATGTAAGAATACAAAATGTGCTTAAGGATATAAAGAAGTCTAGAAATTTACTTGCGTCAACATACATGGCAATGGAAAAACAAAATAAGTAAAAACAAAACCAAGTGCAATACATAATGTTTTATATAATTGAGCTATACCTGAATTCATAATTGAAATGCAAAGCTAACAGTTTTTATACCAACAAATCTACAAACATGATAAATCACAGCTAAATTTCACAGACATAAGAAAATTAAAATGAGAAAATAAAAACTAATGTAAAAAGAAACATTAAATCATTGGCTAATATGATTTCAATTCTGTCAAATCCAAAATCATACAAAAACGCACAAGAGAACAAAACTAATCTATAAATGCAAACAATAAGTCATTCTTTCATAAAAATGTATTTTTAAGAAGATTTAGTCAAAATCACACAGGGTAACTACATAAATGCAATAATAACAATACTTTCATTTTGTCCTTATACTAAATGCATATGCAGTAAAAAGGAAAAAGTTAATACAGAACCAATGTTCAAGAAATAATGGATAGCCAACATAGTTATACAAAACTGCTTTACAGGCAGACATATTTATATATATATATATATAAAAAAAATATTATACTGTTGAGTTGTCAGGAAAGTTAATTTAGACATGCCAAAATTGCAGTTCAAATTTCAAAATCTTTAAATATACTTTTAAGTTATGTACTTAAAAAAAGTCAGCAGATAAAAATACTTTATAAATATATGCATGAATAAAAAATCTTGATAGAAAAAAAAATATTAAAAAATAATTTTAAGGACAGAAATGATCAACTACCAATAACTTCACTAGCATATTATCGATAAAAAATAAAAAGCCACCGAATTATTTTGCTTTTAGAATATCATTACAAATTATGAATAAATGAGTAAAAAATAAAATCCATTATACAATATGCAGCTGTAATAAAATTCAACATGTTCTTAAAAGGTATAAAAATTATAAGCACTTGCATACTGAATCAAAACTCAGTCCAGCAAGAGAAAGGAAATCACGAATATTTTCATTTTATTTAAACCTTTAACAGTCAAGTTAATTCTTTCAAATAATTGAAATGGAATAAAACATTATTGGTAAACTGACAGCTGCAATTTTTTATATTGTAAAGAATTTCAAAACAGATTAAAATATTCAAAAACATCAAATCAAAGAATACCTTTCAAAACACAGTAAAGTATTTACCATCCCATTATGATAAGAGGATTATTTTTTTGTTATAAAAAAACAATAAGTGTACCAATAACAAAATATGATTTTAAAAAACATAAGGGGCTTGTCAGTACCTTTAAAGTATAAATTGCATCACAAAAATTCCTGAATTATGACCCAGTTAACATTGATATTTTACTAAAATATTACTTGATTTTAATGCATAGCAAAATTTTATTGAAAATACTTACAGAATTTGTTTTTTCCTCCATAAAACTGGGCCAATAGGCAAAAATATGGTAGAAATGTCTTACTATAATGAACAAGTCTGACATATCTAAATTAACTTATTAAGAACATGTCTCATCTACAGCATCAGAAAAGAAACTGTTTTGCTATTAATTTTTGTACTTAAAGTAATTGCATGAAAGCTGCACAAGTTCAAAAACGTGCATTCACACCATTATCATCAGGTTTAAAAAATACGTCTCTCCATTAATAACAAGTAGATAGATTTTTAAATGTAAATGCCTACAGTAAAGAAAGCAAAAATGAAGCAAAATAGAAGATTATGTACTCAGGGCAATCATTTAAAAAAATTGAAAAACTATTTACATTTGTTTTTCAAGGTCACTGCCCTGAGAAACTAAGTACGACAAAATGAGAAAAAAAAATTAAGAGAAAAGAAAACTTATGCTCTATGTTATTTTACTAATCTAGAGGAGAGAGCCTTCAAGCTCCTAGGACTCCGACAGAAGCATCTACTTCCCTGTGAAGCACTTCAGTGGCCAGTTAAAAAGTGAAGCAGCTAAGGAGAGGAAGGTGTTGTCAGTGGGGATCCCAGTGACTGTTATTAACCCAGACAGCAAGACCACGCTCTACCAGCTCTTTGTTGATGAACATGTTCTGTAAAAGAAGAAATTTTAATACTTATATATAACAGCAAAATCTGCAAAATGATGAAAATGACAATTTATGATTACATAAATTTAAAAGCAAAATACTAGAGCTTAAAACATTATTAACCATTTACAGGAATTCAAGCAATGATAAATAATTCAGAATATATCGGCAACACAAAAACATACATACTAAAAATATAAGTAAAGCAAAAAGCATTGTTTAAAATTGGATAAATTAAATCATTTTACCAACACATCATATTTTGCAAAATTATTTTTCACAGTTGCGCCTTCCTAGCATTCAATATTATTGTTGTCAACTTCTGCTTTACAACTGAAGAAGGGGTGTAGTAGCTTCTGAGGATATGGACCCCTGAGAACCTGAGAGCAGAAGTCAGATTTCTAGCTTATACACATCACAAACCCTTTTTATGGGATAGATTTCATTCATTCATCCACATATTGTAATTTAGAGCTGGAACAATCACCCCTGACCCAGTAACCCCAGTGGTATTACTCTCAATACAGAGGACTTTCTGACCACAACGGATTTAGCGCGCACAAGCATCCCACCCGTGGAGACTCTTCGGCCAGTGGAATTTGACCTCGAAACCTATAGATTACGAGTTTAACATTCTACCAACCAGGCTACCTCTGATCTTTTTAGCATTCAATAAAATAATTGATTAATAAAGAACCTTTAAAGGGCAGAGAGAAGGCATTTAAAGGGCAAATAAGCAAGAGGACATATTGCATTTATATTTTTATTTGTTAACAATTTAACAGTCAGAGAATTAACATTTTATTTTGATGCAGAAAATTTCCATATAATCCTTAAAATATAACATTAGCTCTAGAGGTATAGTTATTTATAGATATTGGAAGTTGTGGAATTATTAGAACACAGATAACTGCATATTCGTTAAATCTGAAGAACAATTTCTTAACAAAGTGACTTCACAATTCTATATTCAGAAAATCTAGTTTTAACAAAGCAAAAAACTGCATTCTTTGTAAATCAAATTGTTTTTACATTTTGATACAGCATTCTCTGAAAAAAAAATCTTGGCACCAAAAATGCTAAGAAGTGAAACCATATATTTTTTAATTGACACACATCAATGTAAATTAGAAAAATCATTTGATCCATAAAAAATGATCATAAGTATTTGACAAAAAGGAGGGGGCAGATATTATTTCAAACTGTAAATATAAGCATAGCTTTGTAATAAACATTTCAATGCTTTACTTTTATTAAATAAGTACTTCAAATATTTGTCATTTTTCTTAAAGCAGAAAGAGAGAGAGGGAAAAAAAAGCAATATTTTTGCAGCTTTATTATTATTAAGAACCAGCAGTATGCACACTCTAATACTGAATTGGAAGCAAGCAGAAATTTTAAGACAAGTACGAAAAAACAACAAAATGAACTTACTGTAATTCCTTGCACCCTATACAGATGTACACAGGGTATTCCATCTGGGGCGTATTCTACAAGTAAAGCCTGCAATATTTGTCCTTGTGCAAGTTCTTCAAATGTTGCTGTTGCTTCAGGGGACCAAGAGTCAGAGGCTGTAATTAAAATAAATTTGATGACAAGTGTGCTTTAAAACTTAGACAATTATCAAATTATATGAACGCAGGATATTTATAATTTGCTAACATGTCTCAGTGTCAGCTTATTAATATTTCAGAATAAACAATTAAAAAAAGTCTGTACAAGATGTACAGTAATTTGGCAGTTCCGAGAAAACAGTCCCCTGGAATGGAAGGGAATAGAAAAAATTTTGCCATCCACCACTTCCTCAACACACCTTATGCACTGGTTGCTGTGCTTCAAAAATAAAGGCATGGGGTGCAGTTAACAATTCTCAAGGGTATAATAAACCTAAAATAGGATAGATAATCTAAAACAGACACTAATTTTTTTTCTCTTATTACCTTTGTGCAATAAATTTTCAATACCTGTCATATCAAAATGTACGAAAAGTCTTTTGATCTTAAACTTTTCATTAAAAAAGTTTAAATCATATTTTTAACACTTTTTTTTATTACAGATAAAATCACTTTTTTTATTTTTTAGCATTTTCTAAATTTTTTTCTTTCCAATATTTCTATCTAATAATTATTTTATCAAACCTGTATTATATAGCAACTTAATTGAATTTTTGTTCACTTTATTATGATACATGATGACCATAATGTATAATGAATCCAACTGTCTTTATATATGGCAATGATAGTTTAAACTAAATCAATGGCAATTCTAATTAACTTCCAAAGTTTTATCATAATTCAGCCCATATTAACTTCATAGTAAAATATTCTCTCATTTCCTGATCCAATTCCACCTTTTCTACTTAATTCAACTGAATCTTTGTAAAAATGCTTTTGTCCGTGTTCTTAAACTCCGAGTAAAGGAACAAGACAGTGCTGATCTACAGAAATTCTTCTAAAAGATCCATATGCCTCTCTTAGGTAAATTGGCATGTGCAAGAAATCCCTATCGGAATATCATTGTGTGCACTGTGAAAAAATATTTTCCATATCAAAATTTTATAGTACATAAGATTAGGAATAAATGATTTCGTTCCTTTTATGCTAATCTGCTCTTGTATTGCACTGTGAGAGGATAGGTCTCTTGTAAATAAAGCATGTCTCCTGGGGTGAGAATAATACAAACTTCAAAATTAAATCTGACTTCTCCCTAGTTGTGGCCACGATTCTGTCCCCTGCTTTCAAAATATTATGTTCTTACATACACATATATAACAATGTGTAACAATAAGAACAATGCCCATTTATTCAGGGTGCATAGTAGCAAAAATTAAGTACTAATTAAGCACCTTAACTCCTCCCTCAAAAAAACATTTGTATAAACATACATATGCAAACTGAATGTATTTTCTAAGCATAGGATTTTTTTATATGAATGCATAATCTTTATTAAAATTTTTAATTAATTTTAAATTATTTTTTATTTGCACAGAGCTTTTTGTAAAATTTTAGATTTGGCAAAAGCAGAGAAATGATCGAAATGAATGATTTGGCAAAAATATGAGAGAAAAAAACTATCATTACCAAAAAATTTAGCCATTTATATATATATATATAAAATTAACAATAAAAGATTCATGATCTCTTTTCAACAGTTTCTAAAATTAATAAGTTATCAACTCATTTACACAAATACAACAGCTCTGAAATTGTCAATATTGACATGCACAGAAAATAAGATTCAGCCTGGTTATGATGGAAATAGTTAATTTCTTTCAGCACTAACTCATTCTATTTAGTAATCATCACACAACAGCAAAACTGCCACTAAATTTATGATAGAACAATGCCATATTCTAAATGAGATTTTTAGATCATTTTTAATAGAAAATAATAACAATGTACACAAAGGATCAGAGTAAAAATAAATAGTCTTATCATCCCTTACTTCTACATTAAAGGCATTTTAACTTATAAGAAAGGATTCTTTCTTAAAAAAGATGTTATATATATTTTATGAAGAAATGAAAATGGTTTGACAAATCAAGAGTTTTCTTAAATTACAAATTCTTAGAAAGAAAAAGCTCTGTAGTTAAAAGCTAAATGAAATTAAATCAGCAGGAGTGTCTTCAAAACTTTATTGAAAGAAAATACCTTGTTTGACACTTCAAAAAATTAGTTACCAAAATATCGAATTGAATATTTTTACTTATTCTAACATGCGATCTTGGGCAAGTGCTTTAGAATTTAATGCTTGGTGTATGGTTGCAAGTATCTAAAAAGTAAATCAAAACTACACTTGGAGTTACAAAATTACATACCAAAAATAAATAATAATAAGCTAATTCACAGCATTTATATGTTTCTGAAAGTACAGACTGAATCCCTAGTTAAATTAAGCTAGAAATTTAAAGATGTCTATACTATAAATGTCTGTGTACCAAATTTTATTTCTTTACTTATTAACATACTAATTTATATTCAAGCAATCAGGTAGACTTCTTTTAAATGCATGTTACTCAAAATTTGATAGATATAGATAGACAAGAAGAGATTTTGACTGAGGTCCAAACAAAACTTCATCTATCCAGCTCAAATTGTTTTTATGTTATCTTTATAATAGCAGAAATGTGTTTTTCAAATTCAAGGAGGACTGAAACATATCAATTCATCTATATTTCAAGTTTGGATTTATTTTTTTTTTGACAATTGGAATATTTTCTCCAAATTTGGTAGGAGAGAAAGTAAAAATGACAATAGAAGCATGTTTTTTACAAAAGCAATTCTTGAAGTCAGCCTATAACAATATATCATGTTTCAAAATTTAACAAAAGACATCAGATGGAGACTTTATGGGGAAAAAAGATTCTAAAAGCTATAAAAAATGATAAAAACAAAATCTGTAAAATAAAAAAATAATAAAATTGAAAAACATTTTATTTCTCTAAGATTTTTAAGTACCAAATTTAGCAATCTTTACCCGCTTAGTCAAAATAAATTTGGCAAGATTGGTTCAACAAATAAAATTTATAAATTTATGGGGTAGTTCAAAAAAATACTATGGAAGCAATCACTAAAAATTAAAGGCTTCACATTAAAATTCCGACACACTAAAATTTACATAATTGATTAAATACTGCAATTAATTAATTTTATATAGTATAGTCGACTACAGGTGATGGGTCAAGCAAACAAAACAACACAACATTAATGAGAATGATGGTCGAATATATCATTGTTTTCAGAGCTGTCTTGCTATAAAATAGAAATGACATATTGTTTTTTAATAACAAAAAAAATTAAATACCAGGCATGATTTAATTAAATTCTGTTGTAATTTCTAATGTCACTTGCCATGAATAAACTTCACTGTGCTTTTTAAGCCAATATTGTCTCTTGTTTTGAAGTAAATTCAACTAGGGCTAAGAGCACGACTTAGCTACTCATTTGTGACGTAAGCATGCACAGCCCCTTTTTACAGGGGAGCACATTCATACACCTTACAGATAGAACACAGAAGAACGACCATGTCCGAATGAGGACTTGAACCTGGGACGACCAGATCACGGGGGAAGACATTTTACTCCTATTCCAGGACGTCAGCAAATAAATTCTTTAGCATCTAAAGCCTTAAGAGCCTAAAGTGTGAATGTTTGATTCACAGAATATATTTAATACTGTCCCTTCCAAATAATTATCCTAGCATTTTAACAAATGGCAACTCACAATTGTTTAAGAAAATAAGGAAGTAAAAAAGGAAAGAATCATGAAGCATTATCTTAATATGTGTTGGAGCCCTTGGATTTTTTTTGGCATATATTTTTTCTCTCTTTTAGTTGGTTTTCTTTTTTGATACATTGGCTTTTTGACATCTTTGAAACAAGCCTTTAAGACCATGATTTGGAAATATTGCATTCAACTTGCAGGGGTAAACCTCTGAAAACTACTTTTTAAGGTGCTAAAAAGTAGTTTTAAAATTCAAGCACTTTTCACAATGTCACGTAAACCGATATAATAGTGACAAATTCTAATAAAACCTTTCATCTGTTCAGTGAGTCGATACATTGAAGACCAAACATACTTGGGAACTAAACACAGGGGATTCCATGTTAAACTGACCACCTAATGAGACATATACCTTGCTCCCCTCATAGAATTAAAATAGAGATAAAGGGAATGCCCTCCTATCTTGGTGAGGACAAGATAAAATCATGCAGTTTTGGGGTAGAATTTTTATTTGCTATAAATGCCTTCCCCATTATATTTATAAGTTAGATTTTTTTAACTTTTAAAAATTCAATTTTAAAGCTTATTTAAGCCAAGATTAATTCTTTCCAGGTAATTGGATGCAAAGAAAAATCTAAGAATAATCCTATATCACTGCATAGCTATATTAAATAAACATATTCTATTTATATCCATGTTAAGTCAGTTTAAAATTTCATAACTTGGATCATTCACTGATTTTAATATTATAACTGAATAATATTTCATAGTTTAATTTATTTATAGTATTTAATTTAATTTACTTGTTATTAAGCTTCATTTAGATGGATATATATGCATTATATATCGTTCTACTTCAATCTCAAGTGTTTTGCATGTGCTTGGCTGCCAGCGTGGCGCGATTCTTTTTCTCGCCTATATGCATGTATATAAGCATCATTGACCAATTAAAAATTATGTATTTATTTTAATGCAAATTAATTTACTCATTACTTATAATATGTTATTTCTTTTTTAGCACAAATATTCTAATCATATTATACTGGGAACTATATTAAATCATCATTGTGAATGAAATAATGAAACTAAAATATGTTTTATTGAAAATTTTATAATTGTGGTAGCAATAATTGCATGTTTTTATAAGTTTTACTTAAGAACTAAAAAGAAATTAGTGAATATTTTGAAAATAAGAAACTATTAAAGAAAGAAATGATATCTTTACAGATAAAACTTTCAATCGAATGTCAATCATTATTAATTACTTGTGGTATGTGCCTACCTTAAAATCCCCGTTTTCATAAATATTTTGTCTTTTATTATTTTGTATTAAGTTCAATACATTTAAGATTCCAAAAATGATTTTTTTTTTCTGCAGCAGTTATAAGTAATGTTACTTTCAAAATTATAAACCAGAAATGGAATATTTAAAACTGATACTAACAAGGGGAAGGCTGAAGGTTTAAAATTGAGTTCAAGATAAGATTTTGTATAATGGTAGTATACATTTAGAATGTTTATAAAAATATAAGGCTCAATAACCAACCAGGAAACTTTCAATAAAGCTTATATGCTTATAATGTGTTATGGTAAGTAAGTGCTTGACTAGTATAGTGGTTAGAGCTCTGGTAGAGAAATTATAAAACCCAAGTTTCATCCAGGCTAGAATTTTTTTTCTTTCCAAATTATTTCAAAAGAATTTAAGTTTTAATTAATATAATTTTACTTTTTTATGCAAAAAAAGAAATATATACCCTCCTAATACTTGGATTGTAATTTATCTTTTAGAAATGAAAATAATAAACACTAATGCCAAAAAAAGGGGGGGAATTTTCAGGAAATGAAAATCGACCAGACTGAATGCCGGGAAGAAAAAGATTGTGGAACAGATTTTGAGTTTGACAAGATTTGTGACATGTCAGCAAAAAAGGGGAGAATCTAAGGGTAAGAATACCAAGTCATGCGACTCATGTTGAGTACACTTGTTTCAATATGAAACATACAACTAGCACTCTTCATTCTTATATCAGCTCTATGGCACCCCTGGGCTCTTTGTTAAGAAAGTAGATATGGATACTGTAGGCTTTGGCCCACATGGGCTGTCATGCCACTGAGTTTAGTTTCAATTCTAACAAAAGATCTTAGTTACATAGATTGCTTTAAATCATATTTAAAAATCCATTAATTTCAACTATGACATTTTACAATACATTTTCTCATAATTTCATTAATACAAATGATCTTTAATTGTTCACTTAGCAAATAATAAATAGCAAAATTCTTGTTGTGTTCAACATATCATATCTTAAGTAGTAAACTACATGAAAATTCATCAGAAAAAAAAAACTTACAATCTATAGGCCTAACATTTGCTAGGTAACACTCAGAAGCTTGAAAAGGAAGACTCATGAAATCGCTCCTAGAAAATAAATAAAAATAATAATTTTTTTTTTTACTGAGCACAGTATTTGAAACAAAAGGTACCATTTCACTTACAGATAAAAAAAGAATACAAGGGAAAGGAAGAATTGGTTCTTTCTTCACAGTATTTGCTAGTCAGAATTACCCTAGAGAACTAGATAGCATTTGTGGTACAAATTTGATCGAGGAGCAGTATCCTTTCTCGATGTTTTATAAATGCAAACATCTAGTGTCAATAATCAAGATAAACAAAATTTTGCTTGCAATACCAGCACAATAAAAATAGCTTCAACAAGTGCTGCAACACACATTAATAACTTTAAAAACTTTCACAGATTTGTTTTGAAACATATTTTAAAGACAAAATTAATAATCCCATCTTTAATAAATTACAGGTGTCTTCCTTCCCATAAAAGTTTTATTTTAACATGCCCCAAGAAATCAGTTTGTGTGTATGTGTGCTGAATATTAGTTTAAGAAAAAGAGAAATGTCAAAAGAGCATTGAGGCTAATTAGTGCTTAAAAAAAAAGAGTGTAAATTCTTAATTTAGAAAAATCTGAAAACATGTAATGCATACTAATAAAAAATTTAAGAGTAAAAGATTAATTTAATCACCAAAAATCATGGAGGAAGAAATCAATGAAGGGTATACAAATATGCCCTGGATTTAACTAAGAGACATGTGACTTATGACTAATCGCCTGCATATTTAAATAAGATAATATATACCTTGAACAAAATGTAATTAAACAAGTGCATAGGTTAAGATAATGTTAAAATCATAAATACATTAAGGAATACAATAATGAGCAAAACTTATTTCCTGGTTGTATTTCCAGAAGTGTTAGGTTCAGGAAGAATTTGTAGAGTTGATACATCAAAAATAACTCTGATATTTTCAAAAAATTTAAATCTGAAGCTCTGGCATACTAATTTGCTAGCTAAATATTCTGACATTCCACAAACTTTAAAAAAAATGCAAGCTCTCTATGAATGAATGTTTTTATTCAATAAAAATGATATTAGGGTCATAAGTACTTAAATTTCATATACCCTATAATTCTCATTCCTGACCTCATAGTAATCACAATCTCTAGCATACACATAGATATTTGAGTACCCATTAAAGGGTCTAATTCATAATTATTTACTATCTTAAGATCCTCACTAATTTACATCAGTATTAAAGCAAATCTTCCAAATAAAACAGTACATAAAATAAACTACAAAATAAAACTATATCATTGCTGGAACTATATAATGGAAACATTCCACACTGTCAACTAATTTTCTTGACCCTCCCCCAAAACAATTTCTCTAACACCGACTTATATGCCAAGATCTAAATGTAATAGCACATTTCAATATCATAGAATGTAATGACAAAATTAGCAGTCATGTGGAAAGTGGTCAATAATTTCCTGCATACAGAATCAGAATTAACAAATGTTTAATTCTTTAAGAACCCCCACCCCTTTTTTTTCTGAAAAATAGCCAATTAAATAAAGGTTTTGAAAGGGAAAAAATTAACATAAAACTTAATTTTATTCAATTGATAGAACACTATTAGGAGTATTTACATTAAAGACCACAAAAAAAATCCCCTTGGAGCATTCCTCTGCATTTGACATTAAAAATTAAATAAGCCATTATTTGTGTTATAGCCATAATAAAGGTAAAATATAAGATCAAATTCATCGTTTTCTATTCACTATGAAATAAGATATTTACATTTAACCAAATCTTTCCTTTAATACATTTTAAATATATAACAGAGTTTTTTCTTTAAAATTTAATTAAAAAATATTTTTTATATGGCACATGAAATAAAATCCTTTTTCTTTCATGCATGTGAGATGCTATTGATAGATATGAAAAGGAAAATTAATACAACACAGCTGCCCAGTCAGCAATAGTGGAGAGACAAATATTTAATTCATTAACTATACATTTTGTGAATAAAATATATGAACTGAGATTTCAATTACACAGTTTACCAATAACTTCTACCAATCTGTCATTTTCAGAAGGACAAGAAGATAAAACAAAAGGAAAAATGATAATAATTACTTGCTGATGTAGTAATTGAGAACAATATTTAAGATACAACAGGCTGGGCATTTTGCAATTGAAGGACTAATTTTCTAGCAGAAACAAAGTAAAAAACCTGCAAACTGATTGGTAGAGATCAAATATATAAATAGATCTTTTTATAAATTTTTTTGAAAGGAGACTTAATTGTTAAGATAAATAGAATAATGACAATTTAGCCCTTGAAAAATAGCCTAATTAGAAAGTAATTATCTCCCCAAACGAGATCCACTAGCTGACTAAGTTTGAGTCCACTCTAAAATTTTGTCGAGAAGAGAGTTTTGTTATTTAGTGAAAGAAAAATAGATAAACAACTAAAATATTGAAGGTCTGGACGAAATCAAAGTTATTCAGCCTACATTAGACAAAGTAATTTTAGGAATTGAGGTAATATAAGAACAACAAAATAACACAAATAAGACAAAATAATGAATAAATATACTATACTTTTGAATTCAATAATATACTAGTTAAACAGAAATCGCATGTATATTCTTAGGAATGATAAAGTTTGCTTCCTTATGTAGATTACCTACACAAATGTAGCAAATAATCAAGCTAGCTATAATCAGCGGCGGATTATTACAATATGAAGCAACAGGCACTAAAATATTTTGAGGCCCCTCTCCTTAATAAACACTATTTATCAGAAAAAAGTAATATGAATTAAACTTGAGTTTATAACTATATCTTCGTGCATCTTTCCTAATATCACTAAATAATTTTATTTATCATTTGCACAAATAAAATACTTTTTTTCAATACAATTTTAATACTATGTCTTTTTTAAATAGCTCTACTCCAATGATTTATTTTACAAATGCACAACAAAAGAAACATTCATGCAGCTCTCTTTCAATTTTTAGGTTCAAGATGATAGTTCAGATCAAGGAAAATATTCAATATTTATATATAATCAAAATTCTTTTTCTAAGCCTATGTAATGTTGCAGCATAGGAATAGGAAAGCAGAAAGTATTCCTAACTCACAAAGATTTAGAAAAGAATATGCTGATGTAATATTTTAATTACATGGTAAATATAAACACTTTTTTAATAATACTCTTATATGCTGATGTCATCCTCTTACCCCACAAAATTGTGAACCTGGTGAAGGTCATAAGTTCTCAGATTTTTATTTTCAAACACTGTACATGAGAGTTTTGTGCTCCATAGTATAGTGAAGAAAATCAAATATGAATTGTGAATGCCTTTTTCTCAATTGATTGATATTAAAATTTAACACAGAATTACAGTTTTAATATCAAGGTCTTATATCAAATTTCCTTTATGCATGTCCTGTGTTTTAAGTTATCATGATTACATGATGCAAAATTATAGATCAACAGATAGTTTACTCTTTGACGGATTTAATTCAAAATTCAATGTCTACACTTTAGATGTCCCTGAAGCTATTTAAATTTTATAGTTATCAAGTTCACTTGTACTCCAACAGCCAAAAGACATAATTCAAGTCAATGGATTTCTTTCAAAATTTGATCGAAATCTACATATTTGGTGTAAAGATCACATATTAAATTCCATCAGGCAAAGCTCAAGATGTTTTTCAGCTATTTTATTCTCAGACATATAGACAGATATAATTCTCAAACTGTGACTTTACAGATGCAAGGAAAATGAAAAATGTTGATATTTATCAAAACCTTGAGTTCAAATTTTTCGATAATGACAGCTCTTTCTCTTTGTGTATCTTGTAAAATGAGTAAGTAAAAATGGGTTTAGGATCATAAATTATTTAATATTTAATGAATTACAGTAAATTTTCCTATAAACAGAACTATTAAGAAAAATTAGTTTTTCTAAACTTAGAGCTGAACTAAACATAGTCAACGATAACCAAAGATTAAATTATATGTTCTACCCTCCAGGATATTTTCTGATCAAGAAACTAAAGCTGAATAAATATTTTTTAAAGAAAATAATTGAAACATTAAAGCCAAATGATGTAAAGTAAAACAAAAATGAATAAATGTACATATCAAGTTGCATTCAATTTATGCATTTGATATGGCAATAAAAGAAATTTTTAAAAATCATAATAAAATAAAACCCCAATATATTAGATTTTGTAACATTTTTTATAGCTAACACCATTTCCAAAGAGTAAGAAATAATTGACTGGCACTATTCCGCAAATAATCCGACTATTTTAGAATAAAAACTATCTCTGTCAACTGACCATAAAGATTTGGCATAAATTCTCGCTAGATTCAATATAAAGAAAACTAGACAAAAGGTTATCAAAAAAAATTTACTTTAAATATCAAGTTCTATAAGTAACTTACTGCAAAGTAAACTTCATGATATTCGTAACTTCGAGAATAAAATTTCAAACCTTCAGTGATATGATAACAGAAATTAGGAAAATATTCTTTATTACAATTGCAAATGTTTGTCAAATAACTAAAATAATGAAGAAAAAAACAGAAATGTTAGAACACAAACCATTGATATTATTTGAAGACCCTAGACAAAACTAATATCATGAATATTGGTAAATACATCATCATTTCTCAGATATTTCCTTCTTACTAGATTTCCCATAATGTTGCAAACTTGAATTTACCACAAAATATTATAAGTCAAATTAATAGCCCTATCTTTATAAGGTTATTCCCTATTTTAGAGTAATCTTATTATAAATACAATTTAAACTTTTAATCATAATTAGTATAAGTTTTAATGTAATTATATCCATATTATATATATATAT
>JAOUZG010015812.1:0-34236 GCA_026289955.1 Argiope argentata | reverse complement strand
TATATATATATATATATATATATATATATATATATATATAGCTTATGAATAAAACAAGGTATAGGAGTTAGGAAACATCTCTTTAGCATGTTCATTCTTCAGAACCAACAATCTCAATAACAGTCCTTAGGTGCAAAATAATTTTTATATTTATTAAGAACTGTAAATTTTTTTATATTTTGTACAATAAACATAGATTTTGACATTAAAATTATTTTAAAAGATCTCATTACAAATTAAATTAGTATTCTTTTGGTCTGACACCTCTCAGACTACAGAGATCCAAGAGTTTGGATTTTTATCTTAAATCTTTCATAAATTTTGTTCCTTCAACAGCCTCTATTTCCAATACAAAAGAGAATAATCAAAGGAAATAACACACCTGATTTGACGCAACGATGAAATAGGAGCAGTAGAGAATCCACCATAATCAACAAATTTAAGCTCACAATCAACCTCATTATCGTAAACATGAATAACTTGCGCTCTATACCATCCTCTGAGAACTGGGGCAGCACAGATAACTCCAGCTAAATGAGAGGGAGATAAAAGTAACAAATAACAATATTAAATGAATAGCCTTTAGTTAATAACTGAAATAATTAAATACTTCATGATTCTGGTTAAGGGAATATTGAGAACTATTAAGCTTTTTTTATCACTTTGGTTAATAAGAGTTGTGAAATTATATATATCTATATCAGTATTATAAATAATTATATCAAATAAATTTAATTTTAAAATTATATATGAAAAAACTGAAATTATTCATTTTAAATGATCAGGTGTTTTAATATTTTTTATAAATAATTATTCAAAAATACATTTGGAATATAATAGCAAATTTTGTAGCCTGATTAAAAATTTTAATTTAAATTATAAACATTTAAGCAGTTACTCAATTTTTTGCTAAAATTTTATACTGTTATTAATAAAAATTATTTTTTAGTTAATTAAATCTAAAATCAAAATTATTTTAGGAAAAGATCTGATTTATAAATTTTATATATCCTTAAAAACTATCACTGAACATTTTAAATGCAATTAAATGTGTAAAGAAATAAAAAAATTGAAAAGAAAAAAATATTTTCTTTTTCTTTTTTTGTATGTTTACAATTAAGTATTTACAAAATCTGATATCCTTAATATTTCACCTTCTAACATTTTCAATGGAAGGATAAAATTTTAATTGTATAGTTATATTGTCAGACTACAAATAGAGAAAATATGCTATATTCATAGATATTAGAAAACAATGCCTATACAATGATAGCTAATCACAATAAACTCATATACAGTAACAGAATTTGGGCCATGCACCTGTTTTGCTCAGCGAAAAATAGTTGTTGCAACAGATGCTTAATTATTACTACAAAACTCTCTTTGAATGCATCGAGTAAAATTCTTATCTTACGCAGATTTTGTTAGTATACAGTCAAGGGAGAATTATATGTTCAAAATAAACAGAATTCTGATAATTTTCATACACATCTAAATGTTTTAACATAGAAACGTTTAGGAGTTATTTTTTTTAAAATTAAATATATATATAATTGCAGAATAATCAATAATTGTCACCTTTATTGTCAGGAGTCAAGATCTATAATCTTTTTGCTATTAATAATATCTAAAAAAGGATTATCAACACAAGTAGATAATACGTTACTAAGTTAATTACTGAATAATTACAAATTACAGTAAGCAATTTTTTTCTGTATTTTAAAATATGCATTTAACAACAAACTATTCAGAATATTTTCAGTAAGAGTTTTTTTAATCCTATCAAACAAAATTAATTCTACAAACCTAGTTAATTTTGTATTAGCTAATTTCACATTTAAGAATGAAAATAAGCTGATAGCAAAGGCAACTTACGCTCCACAGGATGTGGTAAAAGAGGTGTATCCAACTGTGAATAACAGTTAATCATGCACTGATCCAAAGTACTGAGGGAAGGATACGTAGGATGAGTGGGTTGCTGCAGGAAAAAGTGACCAGCCGACACAAGGCTGGACAGAATGACATCACAAGAAGCACCCTCAGGAAGGTGAAGCTACAGATTATAAAATTCCCCATGAATTATATAATTCAATATTTTAGTTTTGTTTGATATGTTATTTAAATTTTTTTGAAAATGTAGAAGTAATTCTTATCCATTATGAGTTAAGAGATATTTTTCGAATTATATAGCGATTTACTAATATAATTACACCTGTTTATGTGTCTCACTATTAAACCTACTCTTGTTCTTTGTGTCTTTTTTATATGTTATACAAGAACGTCAATGATGTTAGAATTATGATATCAGGATGTCAATGTTGTTAAAATTATAGCATCATTGAAAATGTTTCTACCAGTGTACACATATACACTGATAGAATGTATACGGTATTAAACTTATGTGCAAGTTGAAATAACCAATTCCATATATACATATCACACAGATAATAACACTGCAAGCTTAACATGCATGCATATGTTTAGAAAATAAAGTATATATTTTATAATGATAAATTTAAAACATTTTAAATTTGGATAGTTTTTTTTTTTTTTTTTTGCTTCATTGTAGTCAAAAGTAAGGAAAAAGAGAGACAATTGAATGAGAAACTAAAATTGCAAGACTAATAATGAAGGATCCAGAACTGTTGATCATGCATTTAAATTAAGGGGAATCAACAACATAAGCCATACAAAAACATTTAAAAAAAAGGCTAAATGAATCTTTCAGGTGAGTAAATATGAAATGCAGATTTCAGAGAACAGATGACACACCAATGAAATTTGTGCTATAAAGATTTGGCATGGCACCAATTTGTTTTGTCATCGTAAGTGTCAGACATTAGCGAGTGATAAATTGGGAAAGTGTATGGATAATGTTGTGTTCAATATGTACATTTTATACCAAATAAAGAGCATTCACGGACTACATTAATTATTTTTGTTTTCATTCAAAGAAAATGTATTGAATCATATCAATTACTTCAAGAAGCTTAGAGTGAACATGCTTCATCACAAGATACATGTGAATAATGATTTTGGAATTTGAAAATTGGTGACTTCGAAGTTGCAGACAAGAACATGGAAAACTGCAAAAAAATTTAAAAAAATAATGAAGATATGGAATCTCTAAGTATTGTTGGACAAGGATGATTTGCAAATACAAAAATAACTTGCCAAACAGTTAGCAAAAAAAAAAAAAAAAATCAATTTTCTAAAAGCGATAGTAAAGATTCAGGAGACCAATATATAGGAGTGCCATGCAACTTGAGTAACAGGCAAATGGAAAAGGAAAAAAAAAAAAAAGTGACACTTTGTTTGCTTGGAACAAAAAGAAGTCGCTAATATGTCATGAAGTCACAAGAAGATTTATTTTGAGAATTCCAAGTGCAAAAAATCATGGCATGTACACCATTCACATAGATCTAAAGATCAAATAACTTTAGCAGAATCTTTAGTAGTATTCATCCAAGTAGTAGTAGTTTAGTAACAGCACCTGTGTTGGTTTAGCCAAGAGAGGCATGGCTTATTTTAAGTTACTCTATGACATAGTATACTAAACATTAACACAAACAACTGACCAATTTGAATTATTTACTGCATGAAAAAAATTTCAGAATACTGAAAGAGGCAATAAAAAGTCACTTTTCTTCATATTAATACTCTATCACAAAAAAACCCCGTCTTAAACTATGTTGGAAGCACTTGCCAGAAAAGTTCTACCCCATGAGGCTTTCTCACCAGACTTGATGGATCACACATTTGCTGAGCAATGGTTTGTTCATAAGAAATTGTGAAAAAAATGGCTCAATAAAAGGTTCGAGGTAAACAGGGAAAATTTTTAATAGTGTAACAATCACAAATTCCCCAAAAGGTGGAGAAAATGTATAAAAGGTGATGGAGCACACTTTGAATAAAATACTTTTCATCATTCTTCCAAATTTAACATAGTTAAGTAAAAGTGCACCAGATTAAAAATTATATTATATATCTTCAAATGATGAGAGCCATTTTAAACCAGTTCAGTGTATGAAAATGTGTCTTAGACTATAACAAGTAGTATAGAATCGTGTTCATTTTGAAAATGTCTCCATGCTTAAAATGATCAATTTTAAAAAATATTTCCACATATAACTTAATTATTTTATCTGTATATCACTTTCTCATCATTTCATAAATCTTTTACATATTTTCCAAGTGAGACTATTTTATGTAATTCCTTTTTCTATAGTAAAAAATTTGTAACTGTTTACAAAAAAGGATACTCAATAAATATACCTCTTTTTAGCTCATTAAACGACACATTTTTAATTAAATAAAAAATTTATGATTGAAAACAGCATTTGAACTTTTTTTATGTATGAACAAATTAAAAAAATTACTGTAGATGAAGCATCTTAACAATTTTATATAACATTTTACTTTGTTTAAAATTGCAATATGATAAAAAAAAAAAAAAGACATTCAGAATTTAATTTGCATATCAAAATTAATGAAACAACTTATTTTAAAAAAGAATCAAAGGTGAAACTTAAGAAAACTTATAATAAAAATTGCTTAAAAAAATAAGTAAATATTGTTAAAAGAAATTGAAAAAATAAATAAGTTAAAAAGTAAATATTGCTAAAAAAAAAGAACAATATTTACAAGGGAAGTTATCCTATATTATGTTAGTCTAACCTTATTCTATTATATAGTATAACAGTGTTAAATTGTATAAAGTGCTAACAGGACACCTTTTGAAATAATTTCACATGAATTTCTTAATTTGATGAAATTAAATGTTTCAAGTTTTTAAAGATAATAAAATTTCATACACCTCTACAAAGAAAATCAAATGTTTCGATTTAGTAAGAAATATTTTGCATTTCGTAAAGGACATACGAGTAAAAAAGAAAGTTAAATATAAATAATAAAAAGATAATAATAAATAAGATAAATACAAAGTAAATAAGATGTCGCAAATATTTAAAAAACTTATCATGTAATTATTTAAAAGCAGTAGTTATTAAACGTGAAGGGAATAAACAAGAGCTGTCAATTTTGATGTAAGTTAAATGACTAAGCTCATTTATAAAGTATTGAAATTTTACTAAACGGCTGATTAGTTTTTTTTTTTAAAGAAAAGAACAGTTTATATTTTTACCCTGTAATTTTAACAAATTACTTAGTAAATGTAGTCTTTTTTTCATATAAAAGCAATTCAATGAGGGTGTCTTTGAAGCTTTTTTATGTGATTACCTAAAATCAAATTTACTCTGCTTTCCCTGAACAATTAGAATAATTTAAAATATAATGGATGATGGAGAAGAAAAGAAAGGAGAAATAAGATATTTGATTAAATCATCTGCACTTAAAAAAAATCTAACATTTAAATGATTGGTTTTAGCTGAAAAGGAAAAGATATAACAAAATTATTTAACCGTTTCAAATAGCATCACTTTGAAAAATATTTAAATAGTAGAAATTCTGCCACTGGAAGGAAAGAAACAAAAAGATACAAAGTGGCAACCCTGTAACTCAAAAATACGAAAAAAAATTTAAGAACTTCTATAAAAAATATTTAAAAAATGTATTAAAGTACATGTTTTGCCATACGTCTTCAACTGCAAAGAAGGGATAGGAAGGTTCAAATAATAATAATAAAAAAAATGTTCACTAACTACTCATTCTACATCACTACCAATAATGAAAAGGTTCTGCCACCCACCTGCGAGACACAGATGGACAATAATTCAGCAAAATTTACAACACAGTTATTGAAAATATAAGAGCGTTGAGATGGCAACAAGTAAGAGAAATATAAACGGGACCACTAGAATGGAAAGAAAGAAAGATTGTGAAAGAAATCAAATCAAATAGAAGGGAAGAAAATAAAGCCTACCAGGGTTGCCACTCATCTAAAAATGAAATTAACGATGTCCCTCTAACACATGCAATAAATTATAAATGAAACTAAATTATAGGGAATTCTTACAAAATATCTATAATCAACAGTTTCATATAGTTGAATACACACAAGGTAAAAAATTCTTTTTATACCTGAATAAATATATAAGATAAACCTTGTAGATAAAATATGAAAAACAGTAAAACACTTTTACTTGCTTTTCTCTTAGAAACCAAATATGTGTATATCCCAGCTTCATTTGCTATTTGCTTACAAAAAGTATAAGCATATTTTAATTCAATATAATTTTGTTACAATTTAAAAATAAGAGAATTCTTCAATTTTTTTAAAAACCTTTTCACAATTAAAAAGTACTTACAATCCAGTTTCTATGTATTGGGTGTTAGCAAAAGTTATACTATTATAAAGTCTTTTCTAATCTTCATTCTGAAAAATCCTTCCTATTATATAGATACATGTAAAGCTTTACATCACTAAAGATCAAAGTTCTTAAAATTTTTAATTGGCCTGTCCCTAAAGCAATATATTAAGTACTAAAGCAACATCTGAAGTAATTTGTTAGAAAAAAAAATTCTTCCTTGAAGTCTTTCTGCATTTTAAATAAAATATTTTGATAATAAATAATAGCATTTAAAATATATTTTTAACAACTTCATTTTTAAACTGAGTAGCAACCCTTTTAATCTCACCTCACACAACCATTTTTTAGATGGTAAGAAATAAATTTGAATCTGAATACTTTTGAGATATGTTAGTTGATAATATGAAAGTAAATTACAATTCAAAGGTAAAATAGTTGAATAATTTTTATTAGCTAGGTTAATCTAAATAATATGCAGCAATAATATACTCATGCTAGTTTTTTATCCCAACACCTAAAACATTAGAAGTCTAAATTAAAATAAGTTCTTAAATTTTTGAAATATAATCATTGAATACGAATTAAAAAATATTCTGGCATTTCTTTGAAATTATCAAAAATTTCCTATTACAAATTTAGATTTAAAAGACATGTTTGAATATATGTGATTGTTTCAATAGTAAATGAGTCTTTTGATGATGTTTCTGTACGTAGGGCAAACAGATTACACTTCCACTTGTATAAATACAAAATAAACTTCAAGCACTCAAAGGATCATTTTTTACAAGCATAAATCATTTTTTCAATTTTACAACAGGCTTTGTAAAACTAAATAAAACTTTTTAAAATAATTTATTTTTACTAGGAAAGGGAAAAAAATGAACAATGACATCAATAAGCAGATATTGAACATATAGATATTACTTTACATTAAAATGCTTAGTGTTACAACTCCAAATTCTTTCAAGGTTCTTGATTTGTTAACACTAGCTTCTATGTAAATAATTTTTTTACAGAATTTAAATAATGCAATTTCAAAAGAAAAAGAATGGCAATGATTTTAAAGAAGGAAACCTCTTCCTTCTAACAAAGATCATTTCAGAAATTATCATAAATAACAAATAAGAAACATAAATGTGATATGTGTACTAATATATAAACATATTTCAAAAAGTTAATAAATTGAAGGAATGGTTAAAAATTCAGATCTGCATACAACATTCAACAAAATTGTAATTGTAAAAAATATACTCTAATACTTTTTTTTTTTTTTTGCGAGATGGCTGTTTAAGTTATGGAATTTGCAGTATTTATTTTTGATGAGGCTACTAATAATTAAAAGCATATGAGGAGCAAGATACTAATCAAAATAAATCTTTCCATTATAGAATTTAAATACTACATGTGTAATTGAAGCATGTATATTAATAATTATGAAATATCTGGAATATGAATAAAATAATTTAAGAAATATTGGGACAGCTTAGCCAAATTTATATTCAAAATGTTACCATATATAAGATCTCTCGTAAAACCTTTGTTACAAAAACTTAGATCTTTTTATCTAACACCCAGGCTTTAAAAAATAACCAACTGCATTTGAATTATTCTAGAATATATTTTCTCAACTACAATAATATGTATATGAATTAGCATTTGAGCAGTATCTCTAGAATAGTCTGAGAAAATAAATTTAGAATTAGTAAATGATCAGCTATTGGTTGCAAGAATAAAATCTTGCCACACTATACCAATTGATATTTTTATAAAATATAATTTACTTTGATTGAAATAAAAAATAGTTAATTATAATTAAATACTGAATTACAAATATTTGGGGGGGGGTTCAGCTTTATTTTTCTCTAATTTATTTTTTAAAAGGTCATATATACATTATAAATAAAAATTTCTAAAAATGAAAACTTTTCCGTTGGAAAAAGGACTAGATTTTTTTAATACATCCTTTAAAAGTCTAGTAATTAAAAAATAAAAATATTTTAATGGTTTTGCAGAACAAAATCAAGTTGATTGGATAAAATAATCATATTCCAACAGCATGCACTTACATATTCCCAAATCTTATTAATGTGATAAAACAAAGCATCTGTTTGGAACATGCATGCTTAAAAATTTATATTAAATAATATTTTTATAACTTTTTGTTACTACCAATATTATCCACCAATAGTTAAAAATGTGTCAAAATATTATTTAAAAAAATTTAAGAATAATACCTGCAAAGATTCTGGAAGGACATTAGGAGGATTAAGCACATTTGTCCTTACTAATGTCACCATAGGATATCGAGATGGCGGATATTTTCTACGTATGATTTCCAAAGCTTCGGTTACATCTGCTCTGTTACCTGAGTGAAAAAGGGGTTAAATTGTTAACAAACTAGCATTTAATGATTGTGCTCTATTAGAAGTGTCTTTAAATGCCAAGAGCAGAAAATTTGACAACAAACTAGATATCCAATTGCAAATCTATTTAGAATCAACAATAGTGTTTAAAACTAAAAAGAAACTTTTCTTTGGGAAATAGGAAGATAAAAACCATTTTCTCAAAATATTTTATTGCATTTAAAATATAAAAACATTACATCATACAAGACTTAAAACCATTCATAATTATTAGAAATTCTCAAACCATAAATTTCTCTTAAAAGGCAATTTTTAATTTTGTAGCACAGTTCTATACTAATGAATTTAAAAAACTTATGTAACAATTTAAAATACAGCCAAATACTTAAGCAAATAGTCATAAAACTATATATTTCAAAACAGAAGAAACAGTGAAATATTTGAAAAGGTAATACATAACAAAAAACAACAAAACAGAAATATAATATTTTAATCATTTGGAATATAGTCGAAAGCATGCTGTTCAACAGAAACTGAATACCTTCAACAACCACAACTTTCAGCTGAGGATCATAAGGATGCCGCTTTATATATACATTTGTATGCGATCTATCTTTGATACTCTTAACATGCTTTCCATGTTTGCCAATTAACCGTCCACAGAGCTCCTGTGGAAGTTCAAATTCATATACAAAATGGCCACTAGGGTTCTCGTCCTCTTTCCCATCAAGGGAGTTAGCTGCTTCATCGTGATGCTCATTCAATATCTAAAGAATTTTATAAAAAAATAATTCATAATTAATAAAAATTACATATAATTACAGCAAAAGTTATAATTTTTATTTTTAGTTAAATACCAATTTTCTGGAAGATTAATCTACACCACACTTACCAAATATTTCTACTTCATTGGCCCCAAATGAATTTTTTTTAAAAAAATTCTCAATTTAAGAGTAATAATTTAATCAGCAGTTGAAAATTCATTTATAATAAAATATATTAAATTTTTCCAAGCAAAATAAATACATTAAACATTTTTATACTGCATACTCATAATTTTGTAAACAAAAATATTCTAGCCATTCAAAATTAAAGGGGAGAGATTTAAAAATCCTTAGGTATCTCAAAAATAAATATGTCAGGATAGTGTGTAGTGATATTGTATCAACCCAATACAGTGTATTAGGTATGAAGAACGCAAGACAAACAGATAAAGTATTAAGTGCTTGGTAGGATTCTAGAAAGGGCTGATCATCTTTCTCTTGCATTTCAAAATATCAGGACAAAGCCTTATTCAACATTTTGCCTTGCTGATGTAATTAGCATGCACAATTGATTTAAAATCTATAAGGATGTCTCACTATCAGGATAACAAACTTTTAATATGGGAGAGAGACAACTCGGAATTGCTTAATAATGAGTCAAATATTTGGCAGACATAAACGTGAGTTTACACATACACTAGATTTCCAAGCAGACTTTTAGTTTCAGAATTCTTAAACAATTCATCATCATAAACCATGTCATAATTTTCAATGTTAATGCATCATAGTCATAGCTACACAAAATTACTTTGATAAATCAATAAAAGGATTAATCTTTTGTTTTGTTTGCTCTTTATCACATTATAACTTTGAAAAATTAGGTGAAAAAAGTGGGATAGATTTCTTTTAATTGCAGAATTATTAATTATGAAATGTTGAAATAAAGATTCTGCACAATAACTGTCAGGAACTGTGTGCACATGCAAAGTTATCTACTATGTGTGGCACAAACATTTCCAACTCAAAATTCAATGCAATTCCAAGTTGACTACCAAGAAATTTTGAACCCTGGTGCTGAGCCATTCAATATATATTTTAAACCAGTATACCCTACATATTATTTTAACCCTACATGTTATAATCAAATTAAAGTGAACTAACTACTGAAAAATTCTAATCTACTCTATACTAGCAAGATTCTTTCTTCTTTCTCACATATCCATCAAACCTTATCAAAATCAAGACCACAGCATATAATCATCAATGCCTATTCTATAGAACATAAATCCCAATTTGGAATTATTCATAATAGTATCAATCTTGATGCACATGTGGATGGGAGGATCAGAAGCAGCAGCAAGTATAAGTAAAAATCAGTAACTGAAACAGCAAAATTAGACATCAATCAAATCCTACAACAATACAGATAAAAGTCAATCTCATTTGAAGGTAATTATAGGTTAATAACCTATTTATCACTAGAAACTAGATACTTCCAATTTTGAGATTAAACAATTGGTTCAGTCAAAGAAAGTTGTAGTTCGAGTTGAATAGTATCATTTAATCTGTATATGCATATGCAATATATTATTCTATTTTTCAAAATTATATTTAATGAGGAAATTCAAAGTATAGAAGATTTTTTCTTCAAGCATAGCCACATTTTAAATTCAAGAAAGCTTAATCACATTTAACTTTCATCTAATTTTCATAATCAGATTCTGGTAGAACTAAAAAACTAATGGCTACATCAAGTGTTTGCTCCTTTCACAAACATCTAAAAATCATGTTACCATTTCTTTTGAGATTATTACATGATCTTAGCTTACTTTGATCATCATTCAGTTTTTGTCTTTTCCTTATATTTTACATATACATTCATAACTAAAAATAAGAATTTAAATAGTTTTTAAATTTTTATAATGCATAAATTTTTCACCAATTGCTATAAACTAAATCAGGAATCTTTAAAATTAATATTTTCTAGTGAAAGAGACAGAAGGAAAATTTCAGTATTTAAAAAATATTAATCTAAATATTTAAAAAATTAAAATTGAATTTATTTTTTCGTTTCCTTTTTTTTATAAGATGTATTTCAATGTGGCAGGAAAAATTCATGTTCAGAAAGAGAAATAAGGTCTGAATCAAAATCATTATTAAAGCTAGCATAAGATGACCATTTAAGCATTTCCAAAAACACTACCTATCTTGTCTCTACTAAAAAGTAAGAAATAATTTTTAAGCTAAACTTTTATTAAATTTTTTGATTTAATAATTATTTAAAATTGAGATTGAATTATTCTGAAAAGAAAAAATAAAGCAGGAATATATATTAGAAATTTAAAAGTAATTTTTAGGACCCTAATGACTTTATTTCTTCATTATAAGAAACAAATCAAAACCAATCTACTAAATAATTAATATTTAAAACCTAGAATTCTCCAAAATTTAGTTTAACAGCTGGAGACTCAGGGAACTTACATCATTTTGAACATCTTGTACTTGCCAAGCTGCAGGATTCAAAGAACTTTCAGCAACTTCAACTGTAGATGCTGCATTATTTATAAGTCCCTGTATATTCATAATCGGTATTTGAGGATTTGCTTTCTGATTTTTATCAGTTGCATGCAGAATATGAGAATTGTTGTCATTCTCTACAGCACAAACATGACTGGATTCACTAGAATTATCAAGTAATGTACTACAAGGATTTTCCAATGAAGGCTGGTCGAGTGAGTCTTTCGAATTCGAGGTTGGAACAAGTATTGATGAATTTTTATCAGATGAAGGATTGAAGTTTGATTCAGAAGTGCAGCTATCACAGGATTCTAAGGCTTCATTAGAACTTATTAAAGTAGTTTGATGCCTCTGATTACTCATATTAGAATCTTCAGGAAACTTATTGGTGGATTCTACTGGTAAATCTGGAGAGATGTTATCTATTAAGTCTCTAGTTTCTGGCAAACATTTATCAAGATTCTGTAAACTATGATCAATCTCCACAGAGTTTGAGCATTGATTTTCAACACTGTCAACCATTTTAGTTTCAATAACAGTAATAGATTTGAAAAGATTTGCACACTGATCAATTGAATCTTTTACTATAGTCAGATTGAAGTCTATATCTGTATAATTTACTGGCACAAAATTCTCATTGGCTGCACCAACATCTGATTTAATGGCAGTAATAGGACTTTCAACATTGATGCTTTTTTCAGAATCTTCACAAAAACTACTAAGCACACTGTTTTCGTCCAGCACACTAGAGAGACTATCTTTATTCTTTAATTCGACTAGATGCCTGTATTCTGAATCATCACTAACATAGCTCAAACTATTTTCATCTAGAACACTAGAATGGCTGTCATTGCTCTCAGTTTCAGCAGTTTGCAACTTCTCAATATCACCACCTTGAGATGATATTGCACTCTCATTTGATTCATTAGAGCGTAAGCTGTTTCCTATTTTACACTTTTCATTTAGATGGAAATTCATTTCCAAAAGCCTCATCAGTTCTGCAGTATCTTCAGGCGAATGAAAATTCTTTGCTTCAGGCTTTTCCATAATTACATTATCATTGGAAATTTCATGCAAATTGCATTCTACATTTACAGGAACAGATTCTTTATATTCTTTTATAACTTTAGAAACTTTTATGCTATCATCATAGATAGAATTCTTTTTTTCTGACTCATTATTAAAATGAGAATTTTCTGATTGTATATTATTATGTACTTCATTATTAAGTACATCAGAAAACTGAATGTCTTTAGTTTTATACAAAAGATTAGATTCAATACAAGAATCTATTTCATATGAATCTGTCTTTTTACAATTTGAAAGAGTGGCTGTTACAATATTAGAAATATTACTACTTAAAGCAGTATCATTTTTGGGAGCAGGCATAAGTTGGATTGATTTAGTTCTAATTGATTTTTCTGAACTCTGAGGCGATGCAAAACTGCTTGCATCTGATAATGTATCAGCAGCGTCAGAACTTATTTCACTTGAATGATTCAACTTGAGGTCATAATCCTCAGATGAGAATGTCTGTTCATTTGTTTCTAAAAGTGAGATTGTCTTAATCTTTTTCTTTCTCCGGAACCAAAACACAGAGAGAAGAACAATAACTGTTGGTACGGCACAAATCAATACGTTTCGAGCCAAGATTGACATGGCTGATGTCACAATTTACTGAAAAAGAATTTAAAGAAATTAAAATATTGAATGGATAATATAAACAACAACAAAAGAACTACTTCAATGCAACAATCAATAGCTTTAAACCATATTTTAAAGATTACTTTTCTTTTTTGACTTAAAAAAATACTTCTCAAGTTCACATGAAAATCCATCATGCTTTATCATTTAACAAGAAGAAAGACTGCAAGATATCTGTTAAATGCCACATTGTTTTGAAATACTAGGAAAAAAGTAAAATCTTAAAGAAAGTCAAATAACATATTAAACAATATCAAATTTAAAATCTAAGTTCCTAGTTAAAAAGATTAAAAAAAAAAGTTCTAAGCAAAAATTAATTTAAAAAACACATACAATGCATCTATATCAAAATTTATATTTCTTGACAGTATATTTGTATAAAAAGAAAGAAACAGCAATCCCCCTTATCATTTAATTATGACATAAAATGACTTTTAAGAATATCGACACCGAATAACTTTTAGAAATATTGACATAGATTAACTTTTAGGAAGGTTCATGAATGATAACAATAAAAGTAGCAAAAGAATTCTGAGGTTAATTTAAACCTTAGAAATTTAAGTTTCCTGGAAAAATTAATTTAAATATACATCATTATGCCAAAAAATCTGGAGAAACTATAGATATAGTTCTAAAAGAATATTTTTAGACTTGTAGCAACCGCCACATTAACTATACAAATAAGAATATTTTATTTACAAAGAAAATTAATAATGCAATTAACCCCATATCTTAATTTTTCGAATAACAAAAATGCAGGCAAAAAGATATCACCAAATCAAAATTTTTGAAAAGTTAAGAATTTTTCTCACAAAGAACATAAAAGTGTGAAAACATATTCATACAGCCTTTTTGTACTTATTATATAAGATTAGAGTTAAAATTGGTTTTAAGTGGGATGCATCAAGATCAGCAAAAAATAGAAATTTCCCCTAGAAAGTTCGGAAGGTTTGAAAATGGTTCGGTCATTTTAGAAAACATTTATTCATATACCACCTCATAACAATAACATAACTAATAAATATTTAAAAACATAGTTATGATAGCCAGAACAATAATATTAATTTTCAACATACTACAGAAATTTCATAACTATTTGCAAAGGTTATGGAGTTTATAAAATTTTATCGATGTACGTTAGATATCACTTAAAAGATTGAAATTTTCCTTTTTTCGTCACAGAAAAGCTTCAAAAGAAATTATTTTGAAGATAAACAAATGCACAGAAAAATATTAAATTATACTCCAAACAGTGATAAAGGTGACCCTGATGCAATTCTTCATTAACCGAGGAATTAGAATTCAGATAATAAATACTTCAAAAAATTTAAAATAACATACACCGAAAAGGGAGATAAAATCTAGTAACTTTCAAAGCATTAGTTTAAAGAGCGAAGAAAAAGTATTATCAAGATTCGCCGCTGGTTATGCCGAATATACAGCGTGCAAGCTTGAAAACATATTGTACGGTAGTATATATTTTCTAGCAATGATTTCACAATTAGAATACAATAGGCGTCAGTAAAGAATTAACCTTTCTAAACAACAGAAAAAATATTGCACAAAGCTTTTTAAAAATTACCTCAATCATTTCGTAAATTAAAAATATGTATACCTGATGTAAGATTTCATAAAAAAAACTAGCGTTGCCAATTTCTTCTGAATAATAATTCACAACTATGATACTATTTATAGGATTCGATATAAGTTAACAATTATTAAAATTTTAAAAAGCAAAATTTTGAAAGTTTATATGATCAATAAATCATTGTAAATATTTTAATAAAGATATTAAGTCTCAAATAATTTGATCGATCAATTGCAAATAGTATTGACATTGGTATTGATTTTAAGCTGTTAAAAATCTAGCAAGCCTTGCAAAATTAAACTATTTCAGGGGTTTAAATTTTTTTTTGAAAATATTTCTGTTTATTTTCCAATTGTTATACTTTAGTAATCATGCGAATAATTACAGAAGTACAACATGAAACGTGTACTGGTAACGTCCAATGAGATTCGCCAAATGAATGAAAAAGCTTGCACGTTTCGTTACGTCGTATATTGTTATCGCTGGGTGAGTGAATAGGGCGAATACCTTTTAAAACTAGGCCATTTGAAAACAAAGTTAGTAAAATGTCTGTTATAATGGAAGAGAGTAATGACAGTGTTATGCAAGATTATGATGACTATGAACCGTGTGTTTGTATTGTGTGCTTCCAAGAATTTGAGCATTATGATGAATTGGAAGAACATTGCCAAATTCATAATGGAGGGAAACCTCCTTGTTGTGAAATTTGCAATCAAAGTTTTTTGAATGAATCTGATTTGAGTGAACATCAAGTCGTCCATTTTCCTGATAAACCCATAGTTTGCGATATTTGTGGGAAAGGATTCAAGACCCGTGGTAGTTTCAGGGAACATTACTCGAATCATACAGGGGACAGGCGTCATGTCTGTGATGTCTGCAACAAGAGTTTCTCGCATCTGAAGACCTTAAAAAACCACTATATCACTCACACGGGTGAAAAGCCTTATGTTTGTAATATATGTAATCGCAGCTTTACCCAGAGAACTAACCTCAAACGTCACTACCTCATCCATGCTGGTGAGCACCCCCACAAGTGCAATATTTGCAACGAACTGTTTCCCGATCCTGACGCCCTGAAGGAACATTACCTGTCCCATACTGGAGATAAGCCTATCTGTGATGTCTGCAATAAACAGTTTGCGGATGTGAGCTGCCTCAACAAGCATTATCGAGTTCATTCAAGTGAGAAGCCCCACACCTGCAATATTTGTAACAAAGGTTTTGTTTTAAAACAACATTTGAGATTGCATTATCTCTCTCATACTGGTGAAAAGCCATTCATGTGCAACATTTGTTATAAAGGATTTTCTAGTAATAATGGATTAAAGTCCCACCGTCAGAGCCACATGGATGAAAAGCCTTATGAATGCGATATTTGTCATAAAAAATTTAGAGACAAGAAATATTTCCGAAAGCATTATCGAATGCATGGTATGGGAAATGCTTCATGCTGAGTATATGCAAAGGCTGTAATTGTAGTTAGAATGGTCTTGTGTAATTCTTAATTATGTTACAGTATGAACAAAGAGCTATTTACGGTAACATATGTCGGTACTTGTGTATTAAGATGAAGTTTGAAGAAAGTTTGTATGGTTGTTGCTAGGTATTTGCTTTATGTGCAGATTTGAATCTAGTGATGCCTTTAACTAAATAGTTTACCAGTATCAAGCGTCTTTAAAATGCTTTAAAGAAATTATATTTACAGCAATACTGGGGATATTGAAGTATGCATTCACAATTAACAGTGTAGCAATATGTGATATTTCCTTCAGAATACTTTCTTGCTTTATTGTTACGGATAATTCTTAATTTCTATTGGGTATTTAATTGTGTAATATGAATCCTAGATTAATTAGAAATACTTTTTTTACAGATAGAATTTTTCTAATCCCTGGAATGTTATGTAGATATGATAGACAAAATATTGTAATTCTAGAAGCATTGTGGAGATTCACTAAATAAATGAATTATTCTTTTAATGAATTTTGGAAACCTTATAGAAAATTAGCTGTTTGCAACAGTTATAAAATATTTTTTTTGTTTCTGTGTGAGCTAAAAATGATACGATTAAGGAATGTTGATATTAGATTGGATAAAGTTATCTGAAAAATTTTTTACTCTTAGTTTTTCAAAAAAGACCCTTCATTTTGCCCAATTAATGATATATATATATAGACACTGTTTGTATTTTCTTTTTTATTATTATTTAAATGCTTTTATGAGGTTTGATGTTATTTTGAAATTGGAAATGTAGAGAATTAGAGTTGTATTTAGTATCCATTAGTAGTTAAACCATATCAACCAATATTAATGCCTCCTGTAAATTTAGCCATAGTATAGATTTTCGTTATACAAAGTTAGTAATTCTTTTATGAAGCTCAACTGCTACACTCTTTTTATATTGATAATAAAAATACTGAGAGATGGAGTTAACTTTCAAAGCTTGAATTCAAAGGAAATATTGACATTTCCAAGGGTCTTTCAAAAATATTTGTTTTAATAAGTTATGTCAATATTATAAAAAATGAAATTTTTATTAAATGTTAGAACATTGCAAATTTGATATATTTTATAACTTGTAGTAGAAAGGCTGTAATTTTAGTATTCATATATTGATAATAAGTATGCATGTATATATTTTTAAAAAATGTGAATAAAAATATGATAGTGTTTTTAAATTTGAAAATGACTACATATTAATGCACAAGTACCTGATTTTATTTAGACATTTTTTAATGTATAGGGAATAAGGTTTATATGAGAATGCATTTAACAATAACTCTGGAAACTGACTTGGTGTACAATAAACAGTATATTTGTTTTAGTATTCTACTCTACGTAATATATATAAATATATATATATTTTCAAACATTTGTTTAAGAATGCAAGTTGTTGTGTTGGTAAATGTCTGCATGAGTTGTATGTATTTATTAAGCAATACAATATTTTAACTATTTTGTAAACTTGTATATTGAAACATAGGGTATTTCTGATTTTGTCAGTTTATATGGTGATGTGCTTACTGGAATTTGTCTGTCAAAACTTGTAAATTCTTATTGAAGTTAGATGGACAAGGAACCAAAAGTATCTGTAATTGAAGATTATGAAATATATAAATTTTATCATAGAGGGTATTTTACTAGAAAGAAATTTCTATTATTTTTAATTTGTATTATTGGTTTATTAATTATTTTACTTTTGTTCCTATAAACTTGGCAAACATTTGCTTTACACATAATTAAAGCTGCTAAGAATTTATGTGACAAATTGAAAGTACGATTTACTGCTTCAGTACATATTTATCAAACTATAAAAAAAAATGTATTAAAACTATTTTTAAACATTCTAAAGACTACTCAGAATTTAAATAGATAATTATCTGTATATAGATTTTTTTTGTTTTATTTGTTGTCTATATTTATATCTTCAAATATAGTGAAACTGTTATATATCTCTGTAGAAATATAAACTGACTGAAAAGTGTTTGATTTATAAATTCCCTGCAATAATGTAACAAAGATTCCTACAGAGACTTTTTTATGCTCAAATAGAAAGTATTTTGTATTTTATTGTAAAGCTTACTTATTCTTTTGTAGAAATATTAAAAGTTATATATATATATAAGTAAAACAAAATCTGGTTCTTGTCTATTAGCGAGGCCCCAATTGCCAAGCTTAATATTGATATTAATTTGTTAGTAAGAGCATTCGTTAAGAGTTGTTAAATTTTTGTCTTAAGCTATACTAGAAAAGTGCCCCAAATCTTATACACAAAACTTGTAATAAAATAGCAATAATATATAAAATAATTTTGTATGGATTCCTAGAAAATAGATACATTTTATTCTTTTTAATTACAAAAATTTGGCCATAGTAGATATGAAAGTCAATCAAAGTTTTAAATAGACAGCTTTTAAATCATTGATTTTTTTCTGGGTTTTACTATTGGTAGGAATTCATTCTTTTTCTTGAAATTTGTGAAGACTATGCTGGTATTGAAAGCCAGAACTTGACACTGATTTAGCTGTCAGGTTTTAATTTGTAATGTAATTAAAATATGTGTTTATTTTGACATGCTGCTGTAACTGTCAGATTTGTTGTGACATGTAAGCAAAAGTTAACTATATACTTGGGAAAGGAAACTAAACTACTACTCTGAAAACTAAAATTAGAAGTGCAAGCAGTGTGTTCATAAAATATACAAAATGCTTTTAGATGATGGAAACTGTTGAGTATTATATTACCAAAATCCTAATTAGTTTTTATGATTTACTAAATTCGTTATTCATCTCTTCCTTTAACATAATACAGTAAATAAAAAAAGATGGCATAATTGCTAAATTCAGACTAACATTTTTTTTTAATCTAGGATTTATTGTATTTGAATCAGACCTGTTCAAACATGTTTATAAGGCCTTAATTAGCCTGTTATAGGCTGTGCTTTTTTTTTTTTTTTTTTTTTTTTGTATTGGTGAATTAATCATTCTGGAGAGAATATAAAATCTTGATAAAGAAAAATACTTCTGTCTTAAATTACAGAGACTGTGATCAAGTATATTTATCCTAAACTGTTTGATTTAATGCCTCTGCTTAAATATTATTTTGTACTTAAAGTTTTCAAAAATTTATAATAAAGAATTTGTATAATTTTTTGATAGTTTTGTAGATTTCAAAATATTGTTTTAATTCCCCCACCACCACTAATTTTGGTCAACTACTTGATTATTTATTTATATTGGCATTAAGCGTTATGTTAATGTTTATAAATTGATTTGAATTTTTATTTTACAAATAATAAGATGAAGAGTGGTCATTTTTATTTCAAAAACAATAATTGCTTAGTTTGAAGAGGTGCTTGAAATCTTTTCGTGGGCCAGTCAACTCTTAAAATAGGCCAAGACAACTATCCAATTATTTATTGTTTTCATTCATAATCTTTAATGTTGGTTTACATTTTAAGACTATTCTAAACAATTAAATAATTAATCTGTCTTAATTTATTCAATTAATTATCTAATATGATTTTATTGTACCATTATAAGGCTATGTACATTTCAATTATGTTCTTCATACTGCTTGATTTTCATTATGTATTGAAATATTTTATTATTTGTCAATAGTTTTAGTTAAGTATAAAAGTATATACTATTTATAATTTTGGGGGTTAGTAGTAGGCTGGATGAGTAATAGCAAATGTTATATTGAACTATTGTTACATATCATGATCGATTTGTGAAAAAGATGTGAAAAGCATTTTAATAAGGTTGTTTTTCATTTTTGCTTTGCCCTCACTGAGATTATTACTAAAACAGTATGCTATTTGAAATCAATTTTCTAAAACAAAAGTTAATTATTTGAATATCAAAAATTATAGATTTTCATATGTTTGAAATACAATATTAAAAATAAAATTCTTAAATTTTTTTTTTAGAGTATCTATTCTCTTGTCCCTCTTTTCAGCTGAGACTGCTATCATAAAGTTGAACATTTTCAGTAAAGTATTATCACTGTCAATGAATAAAATTATGCCATATAAATAAGAAAACATATTTATATCACAACCTGCCTCTGGTGGCCAGCTGATTTGCCAAAATCAATGGTTGCTAAAATTTTCTATAAAATATTTTATATAGCTTCCTTTTAAGGGCCTCTTCAGCCAAGTATTTTTAAATTTACAATTTGATAGATGTGCAACACATTTTATTTTTTAAAAGCTTTGCATTGTTCCCTTCAATGTGTAAAGTATCTCCTTAATTTTTCACATGAGAAATTCAGACTTTAATTTCAAAAATAGAAATTTTTAATTTTGTTTTCCAAGTGAAAAAAATTAAATTATCGTACTTGATGAAACGAAACATTGGTATTGTTATTTAAAATATGTGAGAAAAGAAAATGGTATTGTTACGTTTTTAGCGTAGCGGGTTCGGATTGAATGGACTTTATTTGAGGACAGCACAAACAAATTTATTTACAGGTATATACAGGATGACTTGAAAAGGTAAAACTTCAGAAAACACAATTCAGCAATAATCAGTCACTTACTGCGTAAATGCAAGTCTTACGCACAATAAACACAGTTTGCAAAACAGCTATAGTATAGCACAGCAAAAGTAAAGCACAGCGAGCTCAATAACACAGCGTTAACAGCAAACGCAAACACAGCTCACTAATAACAAGCGTAACTCCGTGAGTAAAGCGAAACGCTTCTCTTTTAGAGATTGACAACGAAAAGCGGCAGCCCGTCTCATATATACCCAGGAGAAAACGCGGTTCAACCAGAATTGATTCGGGGTTACCAGAACATTCTTCCTTCCAAGTCAACCCGGCTGGCGCAGAGCATCCTGTGTAGCGCCGCCAACGTTTTCACCTTTGACGTGCGTTCCGCTCGCTTGTAACATTGCCCCATCCTCAAGGACTGCACGTGCCGGGCAGTACAGACCCAGAGCAGAAGACAATAACATAAGCACAAAATTCCAGACATAAACATTGAAAGATAATTAACATAAAGAAACTATTTACAAATATACAGATCACATTTACATAAATGAGGAAACCATGGTTTCAACTAAGTATTTGACAAGTTACCATAATAAGGGGCTAGCCGGTCATAATGTACCACTCTTGCTTTTGAGTTCGGTGACTTCCTTATTCTAACCACGACGTCATTCAGTCTTTTCAGGACTGTATAAGGGCCTTTCCAGGAAGACTGTAGCTTCTGAGAGAGTCCCTTTCGTCGAATCGGGTTCCAGAACCATACCTTGTCACCTTCCTTGAATTCATGTCCGGTGGCTCTTGTGTCGTACCTGGTCTTCATCTTCTCCGTTGCTATGTTGATCCGATCTCGGGCAAACCTGTGTACGTCTTCTAAACGGGCCTGGAGGTCTTGAACATAATCCACAGGCGAAGAAGGCGTATCCTGTGGACACCCAAACAGAAGATCACAGGACAGTCGGAGTTCCCGTCCAAAGAGCATCTTGGATGGCGTGAAGCCAGTCGTTTCGTGAACCGCGCTCCGATAAGCAAGCAAAAACAAGGGTAGTTTCTGATCCCAATCTTGGTTCTTCGAAACGAAAAGAGAGAGGTTATTTAGAATCGTACGATTGAACATCTCTACCATGCCGTCTGATTGGGGATGAAGAGCTGTTGTCTGAGTTTTGTCGATTTGGAGGAGTTTGCAAAGTCCTTGACATACAGCAGAAGTAAAATTCCTCCCTTGATCAGAGTGAAGCTGAAGAGGTGTTCCGAATCTGGAAATCCAGTTCTGAAGTAAGACTTCTGCTACAGTAGTCGCCTATTGATCAGGAATTGGGTAAGCCTCTGGCCACTTTGTGAAATAATCCATAACGACCAGAATGTTTCTATTTCCATTGTCCGTCCGAGGAAGAGGTCTCAAGATGTCAGAGACCTGTCTTTCAAATGGTGCGCCTACATTATCCCGCTGTAACGTATCACGACTGTGTGTTTTCGGTCCTTTACGGGCGTTACAGTCATCACATGTTCTGCACCATTCTCGAACATCCTCTTTCATGTTGTTCCAATAGAAACGCTCTCGGACATTACGAGTTGTCTTCATGATTCCGAAGTGACCACCTGCAGGACTGCTGTGTAGCTCCTTCAGTACTTGATTTATCCTTGATCGGGGAAGTACAAGTTGCCACTTAAATGACTTCCCATCTTCGGACTCCCGTTTCCTATACAAGATACCATTTCTAATTTCGAATGAATCCCAGAGAGCCCAGTAACGTTTAGCTCCCGTACTGAGGCTTGAAATGTCCTGCCTTTTAGGTCTTGAATCATTCGATTCCATAAATTCCATAATCAGTTTAATATCAGGATCATTCATTTGTTCCTTGCGAACCTCTTCATCACTACAGGGATCAGATTGAGGTGGGACGGCTTCTGCGATCTGGCGCACAATTGATGTATCAATCCCATATTTCTCTTTCGACGAGGAGCAGTTGCGACAACCCTCAGAGCAGGATTTTCTTGATAAGGCATCTGCACTACCTACTACAGATCCCGAATGGAAAAGTGTCACGTCTTCTGATGTGGAGTGCAGGGAGTTATTTTTGAAGTCGATTACAAAATCATGCTTCTTCAGAAAGTCCATACCAAGTATGAAATCATCTGTAATTTCCGCTATGTAGACGGCATGGTCATAAGTAGCACTCCCAAATCTAATTTCAGTATTCATTTTTCCGATGATTGGGATTCTGTCACCAGTGACCGTTTCCAGGGTGACACAGGACGGTGTCCAGAGAATTTTCTTTCCGAGTTTTTCTGCAACATCTCTACCCATGATGGTCACGTTGGCTCCGGTGTCAACGATCATTCGGCAGGGGATTCCGTTGACGAAGGCATCAACAAATACACCATTTTCATCACCACCTCTTGAAGATATCTGTAAAACTCTCAAACGGTTTTCCTGGTTGCTTCTAGAAGAGTCTTTAACCCGTTTATCTAATCGGACTGGACAGTTCCTTCGAACATGGCCCTCGTCGCCGCATTTCCAACATTTCACAGTTCTCTGGCCATGTTTGTTGAACCTTTCAACTCTTTTCCGGATAAACTGGAAAATTGTTTTCATCATTTCGAATAGATTTTGTAGCGAAGGATCCGATGCATCTTGAACCGTAGCACCTCTTACTGAGTGGCGATCCCTCCGTGAAGCTTGCTGGGCTGCTTCAAATTTCATTGAGTAAACCAAAGCTGATTTCAAGTCCTTCAATTCAGCCATTCGCAGGGACTTTTGTATCACTGGGTCCCTCACACCGTCGATGAAATACTGCAGGGCCAGTGTTTCCCGTACCTCGGCAGGACAGTCGGAGAAGGCAAGATGGGAGAGCCTCTCTACATCAGCTGCAAGCTCTTGCAGGCTTTCATTCGATCGTTGTTGCCGGGTCTTTAACTGAAGACGGCTATAGTCCTTGAGGCACTTTTCTCCGAAGCGCAACTCCAGAGCGTTTGAAAGAGCATCAAAGTTCAGATGTTGATCTTCGGGAACAGTTCTCAAAATATCAGCAGCTTCAGCCCGTAGTGATGCAGCCAGTTGACGAGCCTTCGTGACTGGATCCCAACCATTGGCTTCTGCGACGATGGAGAATTGAGTCTTGTAGACTTGCCAAGATGTTTTTCCGTCGTACGTGGAAACTTTAATACTTGATTTAGGAATAATAGGCACAGGTGGCGCCCTTTCAGGCTGTCGAACATTCGGGGATTGGTTTTCAGCTTTTACCTGTACACTTTCCATTATCTTAAATTTTTCCTCAATTTCTTGTGCAAATGCGTTCAATCTTTCATCAAATTTCTCTTCAACTCTACGTAGATTTTCACCATTCTGCTCACAACTCTGCTGAATATTGTGAATCTTAGTTTCGTTCTCTTGAACCTTTTCCGCTAAAGCATCCACTTTGGTGTTGATTGCTTCAACAATAATAGCTTGGCCTTGTTCTATTTTCTTCTCCATCTTCTCTTGTCCTTCTTCTATCTCTTGTTCTATCTTCTTCGCCATCTTCTCTTGCCCTTCTTCAATCTTCTTCTCCATTCCTTTAATGAAAGCAAATAGCTGTTCGAATTTTGTTTTCTCTGCTTCCTCCATCGCTCTAGTCTTCACCATTCAATCCCACTTCTGACACCAGTTGTTACGTTTTTAGCGTAGCGGGTTCGGATTGAATGGACTTTATTTGAGGACAGCACAAACAAATTTATTTACAGCTATTTACAGGTATATACAGGATGACTTGAAAAGGTAAAACTTCAGAAAACACAATTCAGCAATAATCAGTCACTTACAGCGTAAATGCAAGTCTTACGCACAATAAACACAGTTTGCAAAACAGCTATAGTATAGCATAGCAACAGTAAAGCACAGCGAGCTCAATAACACAGCGTTAACAGCAAACGCAAACACAGCTCACTAATAACAAGCGTAACTCCGTGAGTAAAGCGAAACGCTTCTCTTTTAGTGATTGATCCCGAAAAGCGGCAGCCCGTCTCTTATATACCCAGGAGAAAGCGCCAGGAGAAACCATAGAGCTGGTATATAAGTATACCAGCTCTATGGTTATATATATTAGTATACCAGCTCTATGGAGAAAACGCGGTTCAACCAGAATTGACTCGGGGTTACCAGAACATTCTTCCCGCCAAGTCAACCAGGCTGGCGCGGAGCATCCTGTGTAGCGCCGCCAACGTTTTCACCTTTGGCGTGCGTTCCGCTCGCTTGTAACATTATTTTTCCTAATTGGAGTTATATATGTAATACAGAATATTTTTTTGTCGTTTTATTAAAAAGTGTTTAAATGTAGACTTTAAATGAAAAAAACCTGCTCATTATAAGAAAAGTTGCAACTTCCTTCTTCCATTATCGGCTGTGATGAGGGAAGCAGGGCCCGACTAAGCCTAGTTGGGGCCGGGGCAAAATCTTCTTTGGGTCCCCCTTTACTTTAAAATTTTAGTAATGAAGAACATTCATTAAAGAAAAAAACGTAAAATAAAATTTCTATTCAATTTGGGGACCCCACATAAGCGGGATCCGGGGCAACTCCCCCGTATGCCCTTGCCTTAGTCACGTCCTGGAGGGAAGGCAGGATAAAATATTGGTAGTAATAATGGAAATGATTTCAATTACATAATATATTGTAAAATATCTACAAAATTCGGGGGAGGGGATCTGTCGTCTTGAAATTATTTATATTTGTATCCCTCCAACCATCAATTGATTATTTTTTTTTAGAATTTTACTTATTTGTTTACTTTTTTCGTTGCTTAAATTTCAATCCGTCGTTGCTCAACTCGGCAAAGCTATGATATCAGAATACCATTTTCAATGTGAGACGAAGCCTTTCATAAGTAATGGAAAGTTTATATACGAACTAACTGCAACTATACAGTAAAATAAGCTTGATATTTCAAAAGGGGGCACAATTTTTATAAAATGTGTTGTAATTTTTTTTAAATGACTAAAATCTGAGAAATATCTATTTAGTAATGAAATTTATGTTTCTGAAATCTAATATTAAATTGTTATAGAATAATGATTTGTTCAGAATTATAAATGGGAAACAAAAGTTTTCAACCCCCCCCCACTTCAGTCCCTATAAAAACTGTTTAGTAACACGACAAATCCTTTTAAGTGATAAGTAACAGATTTAAGAATTTCCTACCATTCTATCAAAAAGTTTGGAATTGCGTAGGGGCGAAACGTGCGCACATCGATTCAAGCAAATATAGGTGATTGCACAAGCAATATACACACACATATACGTGCGTGTAATGGTATCTTTAAATCCTAACTTAAAAATACATTTCCAAAGTTTTATATTACTTAGTCTATTAACTTCATTCTAAAATAACCTCTTATTCGACATTCTATTTAATTACTTTTAACGCATGCCCTGGAAAACTGGGAATTCAGTGGGTTCTCATGCTCTGAGTAAAAAAATAATTCAAATAAGAAATTGCAATATTTTTTGTATAAATATTAAAGTTTGAAAATTTCAAAATGAACTTTATTTACGCCTTCGTCCTAGCATAGCTTTGCGCGTCTTCACTGTGATCAGGGTTCGAGAAGGGATGTTCTGTGTTCTATCTGAATTGTGCAAGGGAATGTGACTCATGAAGTAACTAAGTCGTATTCTTGACTCTAGTTGGCACTACTGAAAAAACAGACTCTCACTCAGCTTACATCGCTAACAGATCTGTTAGCGGGCTTTTTTAGTGCCATAAATAACAGTAACAATAACTTTATTTATATATTTCCTCAAATAAATTTCTTATAAATAATTGAGCTTTTTATGTTATAATATTTTAGGATTCTGTTGTTTGTATTTTCTGTTTAAAAACATTGCCATTTCCTTTCAATTATATCACACAAGTTGTACTGTTCTGTTATTCCATGGACTTAAAGAATGTTTCAATACTAATATACTGTGTACGATAAAAGTTCTTTATAAATAACGGAATTTAAAACTTTGTAATATAAATAAATAGTTGCGTTTTTCACTATATTGTGAATGCAAGCTGAAAAATTCATTTTTGATGAGAACTATAGTTCTATATGTGTTGAAAACTATGTTTAGAATTTTGTATATAAACATGAACTAAATAACAATAATGATGATGAAATAACTAGTATCCATTATTTTCTAAAATGCAAATAACTATCACATATTTAAAATGTTAATCAACGAATTAAAATTTAACTCAATTTACTTAGAATTTGATATACAAGTATTAATAATTGCTTATACGTTCATTAATGTTTATAACTCAGGAAAATCGGTAATTTGTTTATAATTACTGCTTTTCAGCATAATATCATAATTGAGATAATATTACGTTAGCAAATAATTTGCTTTGTTTCGGAAAAGTTCTCTGTGCGGATTTTTTTTCTTTCTGAAAATATCATCTTATATATATATATATATATATATATATATATAAGGTAAATCTAAAGCTGAAGGTTAGTTGAAGGTAGAATCTAAAAATTTTGGTACTAATTTATTTTACAAATTTAGCTCATGTTTGATGAGCTTTTTAGTGTTGCTAAATTTATTATTACCTGACTTTCGTATCACATGTATTTACTTTTTGTCATCAATTACAATCGGTAATATTTCATTGGTGAAATAATGGCCATTTACTTCTCCACTTGTTTATAGTGAATTCATATAATCCTGCTACATCAAAATAGCTTTTCTTATCGTGCATATTGCAATAGAATGTGGTGAGAAAAGAGTGTTCCGTTATATTTAGTTTAAATGTTAACCAGATTCTAATCGGAGAATTCCCGTAGTCATATAAGTGGATTAAACTTTAAAAAGTTATTATCAGGGAAGTAGGAACTTTATGGAATAAAATGGCAATTCTTTTCCGAACGTCCTATCTTTATATATAAAATTCTTCTGTGCGTGTGTATGTGACTGAACTCCTCCTAAACGACTGGTCCGATTTTAATGAAATTTTTTTGTGTCTAAGCGGATTCGAGAATGGTTTAGATTCACAATTCAGCCCATTACAAATTGTAGAATTTTAATTATTAATTAAAAACTAACTTTCTCGCCAAAATAACTTCCTTCCCCCATCGCGAAATGAGCAAGGATTTAGGGTTTTTTTTCTAACAGCGATGAGGTTAGGCTTAACATGTTTTCGATCGATTATTTCAAACGATTTTTTTATTTTCATCGTATTTATTGCATTTAAAATTTAGCATCGTTAATTAATCGGCCTTTAAGGTTCATTCTGATGTACTTTTGAATTAAAATAAAACAGAATAAAGGAAATTAAAAATTTCTAATCTGTCCGACTTATGTAGGAAAAAAAAATGCATTTCCTGTTGAGGAAGTTTAACGCATGCGCATTTTGTTGAGCACTTTATTTAAACGGAGACAAAACTATTGGTTTGCTGTTTTGCTTTACTTCGGATACAAGCTGTTAAAAGGTTAGTTATGTTGCTTTTGTAATTTAACAGTATTTCTGTTAGTTATATATTTTTAAGTACATATTTTTAAAAAAGTTATTTTAAGTCGTAGTAATAAGTAATTGCCAAATGAATAAGGCTTCGGGTTTTTCCCCCATGCTAACAATGTTCGGCTTAACATGTTTTCAAGATTCTTAATCTGTGCTTTAGGTACCCCCCATGCCAAATCGGCGATAAATGCGCCAAGCATGGCAAACCCAACCTTACGTGATCCTTACGTCATCCGTCCGCTCTTTATGGCAGAGGAGAAAATTTAAAGCGCTTTTTCGCGCATGCTCATTAATCTTTTGTTTCAGCCTTTTCATTGGCCGCTACTTAATTTTAGTTTTAAATAGCGGTATAATTTAAAATTTGATTTACGATTTCATTACCGTTGGATTTGCCCTGGAGGTAGGACGATCGATTGATCTGGCCTTTCATCCGTTTGTGAGTAGAATATTTTTTTGGAGTTTTTCCTGCTTATATTTCAGTTAAAACCTTGAGAACACTATGGAATTAGATTTAGCTGAAGCTTTGAGTTCAATTAATAAATATTCTATTGGCTATTTTAGCATTTTGCCAGTCATGGGGAAAAAGGCTGTGTTGGAATGGTGTATGAAAGAGGGAATGATTGCTTCTACGCATAAATGTCCAAAGTGTGGGTCGCAAATGAGTTTAAAGACGAGGCAGGATAGGACTGATGGTTTTATGTGGTTTTGCAGAAAAAAAGGTCGAGAGAATGCGCACGAATGTTCCAAGAGTGTAAGAGATGGCTCGTGGTTCAGTCACAGCCATTTGAGTATAGTTCTGATTCTAAAAATGACGCGACTGTGGTATGCAAAGGCGATGCATGAGTATATTATGTATGAAGTGAAGGTGTTTGTATCCTCCAGCGGCACAGTAAACAACGTAAAAGGAAAAAACGGGATCTAAAAATCATTTTCAAGATAATCAGGTATGTGGAAATTTACTTGTTTTCAGTGTATTTCTATTAAACCACTTTAAAAATTATCATACTTTTTCTTCATATTTTAGTGTATTTTTTGTTATATAATTCGTAAAAAGAACATTGTTTTTATTTTGAAACAGTCAAGTTCGTTAAAAACACGAACTTCGTTTTCGTCACCATGGCAACGGCGTTTTTGCGTCGTGTCTCCCGGAGTTGAATTCAACTCCGGGAGACAAGACGCAAAAACGCGCCAGTTGGCGATTTTTGAAAAATGAGCCAAGGGGGGACCTAAAGCACATTTTCACCGTTTATATTCTATTAAAATTTTTGATGCAAATTAAATCCAGAAATATGTAAATTTCAGCAAAAGATTCTTTGAAATGAAATAAATATATATATTTTTCTAAAAAAGTAAACGCAGGTGCGATCGTGGTTTAATAGGAAAACCATAAAGTTCCCATCTTTGGCAAATTCTCGTCAACTTGGCGAAAAAGGGAGTTAAACTACTAATCACCCTAAACGCAAAATATAGTTTTCTATTTCACAGTATCTATATTATTAATTTTATAAATCAACTTCATGAAAGCAAAATTGTTTAATTCATGCAGAGTATTCATTGAAATCCGGACCCAACGACCAATTTGTAAATCTTTGTATTAGTAGACACAAATATTGTTTTGAAATTTTCATATTTTGCATAATTGAATTTATTCAAAATGTGATTTTCCATTTATCGCCAAATTTCTCGCCAATTTGGCGGAGGCCGTATACGGGAGCTGAGCCTTGAGGGGAGCGGTCTTCAATAAAAAAAATATAAATACATAAAGTTTCAGATTTGTAACTAAAAGTAGAATGCATAGAGTATTTGAAATTTTGAAGAGCATCACAAAATTTCATTTTGAGGAAAAGCTAAAAATACATTTAAATGTACATTTACAGATCAAAAACATAATTGAAATAAATTAAATTTGTTAACTATTCATATTTATTAAAATAATTGTTTATTTTATGAAATATATACATCTATACATTTAAAATATTTTTGTAAGAGTTCTCAAAGAATATAAAGGAAATACTATTGGTGAAACCAAACCAACTCCTTTTTTTTCATCAAAAAAATGTTCAAATAAAAATTAGACTTTCTTAATAGCATTTCATTAGCCACAAAGATTAATTTATATTCATATAACATTTTAAAACTATATATGCAGCCATAAACAAATATAATAAAAAATTTGAAGCAAATCAAAATTCTCCTGTTTCATAAATTATGAGCTCATGTTTTTCTTCTAATTTGACATGTACTGATTTTTTTGAATTTTTTTCATATTCATTGTTATTATATGATAACAATATAATACATGCTTCTAAGATATAATTTATTTTATATATTTCTTTAAGTACATCTTTTTTTTTTAAGTTGTTTTAAGTTGTAGTCATAAGTAATCACCAAATGAATAAGTCTTCAGTTTTTTTCTTCCCATGCTAACAATGTTCGGCTTAACATGCTTTCGAGATTCTGTTTATATTCTTTTAAAATTTTTGCTGCAAATTAAATCCAGATAAATGTAATTTTCAGCACATGATTCTTTGAAATGAAATAAATAAATATATTTCCTAAAAAAGTAAATGCGAAATAAAGTTTTCTATTTCACAGTATCTATATTATTAATTCTATAAATCAACTTTATGAAAGCAAAATTGTTTAATTCACGCAGAGCATTCATTCAAATCCAGACCCAATGGTTAATTTATAAATTTAATTAATAGACACAAATATTTTATTGTTTTGAAATTTTCATGATATTTTGCATGCTTGAATTTATTCAAAATGTGATTTTCCCTTTAAAACTTGATATTATTGACTTTTTTTGAAAAAATTTAAAAAAAATCAATGCAATAATACTACTTGAGGTCTTCAATAAAAAAAATATGTTACATAATTCATCTATAAATGCAAATTATATTATTATATGTTCATAAAGCATAAGAGAAAAGTTTCAGAGTTGTAACTAAAAGTAGAATGCATAGAGTATTTGAAATTTTGAAGAGCATCACAAAATTTCATTTTGAGGAAAAGCTAAAAATACATTTAAATGTACAATTACAGACCAAAAATATAATTGAAATAAATTAAATTTGTTAAATATTCATATTTATTAAAATAATTGTTTATTTTATGAAATATATACATCTATACATTTAAAATATTTTTGTAAGAGTTCTCAAAGAATATAAAGGAAATATTATTGGTGAAACCAAACCAACTCCTTTTTTTCACCAAAAAAAAAGTTCAAATAAAAATTAGACTTTCTTAATAGCATTTCATTAGCCACAAAGATTAATTTATATTCATATAACATTTTTAAACTATATATGCAGCCATAAACAAGTATAATAAAAAATTTGAAGCAAATCAAAATTCACCTTTTTCATAAATTATGAGCCCATGTTTTTCTTCTAATTTGACATGTACTGATTTTTTTGAATTTTTTTTCATATTCATTGTTTTTATATGATGAAAATATGATACATGCTTATAAGATACAATTTATTTTATATAATGTACTTTTTTTCTGAGTTATAATAAAACAGCAATCAAATTTTGATATATTTCCTTCGTGGAGACAAGAAGGCCTCTATAACTTTGTTGTTCACTTCAAAGGTGTTTTTTTTTTTAATGTAAGTTCCCTTTCACCAGTAAATACAGAACAAAATTCTTTACCATATTTAGCACATAATAGACACATTTTTGATGGAAAAAAAAAAAAAACCTTGCTTGAAGGATTTGAAGAAATTTTTCCTGACATTCATGACAAAGAATATTCTTCAAAGAAGAATACTAAAGTGATTGCACAAAACAATGTAACTATTATATACAATTTTTTGATGATGAATTCACTATTTCAGGTTTATTGCAGTTGGTAGAAGCTTCCAAAATGTCATTAGAATTGCTTGGTTATGAATCAAAGGATTTCTTAGTCCATCAGATCTTAACGTTTTCAGACTTTTTCTGCTTTTATTTGGACGTCCTTTAGGCTTTCGGTAATGAAAACTGATTAAAAAAAATGTTTAAAACAAAATTTAGAAAGAAAAAAAAAAGGTAATTAAAAGTAATTTTCAATTTTAACCCTGAATAGAACGGTTTTTGTATCTAATTTCAAAGGAACTGAAACGAGCCATTCGAATATGAAATGTATGACGAATGAATGAACATATCAAAAAAAAAAAGAAAAAGAAAAAGAAAAAAAGAAAAGAAAAAAGAAAAAAAAAAGAGAAAAGGTAGAAGTTTTTAACATCTGCCAAAGCAAAATCAACAGCTTAAAATCAGAATTACGCATAATGCTCACTAGCAGTGTGTGGAGGAAAACGAAACTGTTTTTACTGCAGCTGTCCAAATGGAAACAAGTGGGCGTGGCATCCTAATAACAATAAAAAAAAATGCTGATATTAAGCAAACGAGTTAATATATCATAATAATTTTTTCCCAAACGATAGCTTACAGTTTAAATATACATCAAATATCAAAATAAAGATATTGCAAATTTCATCGATTTTTTTTATACCTGAAAGGATATGTTTTAAACAATTTTTATTTTTTTAGTGTTTGATGCATTTAAAACTAAACATTGTTAATTAATCGATTTTTTTTCGGATTCATTTTGAAGTACTTTTGAATTAAAATAAAACAAATAAAGGAATTAAAAATTCATAACCAATTTTTGTTACCCAAACTGGTGTAGAAAATTCATGCATTTGCTTAAAAATTTAAAACAAACTCCTTCTAACTGTCAAACATTTGACATCAATCATAAGTATAAGAAAGGAGTATTAGGATTATCTTTGCCAAAGCCTTCAATTTGATTTCTTTCGACCCTGCTATTTCATGATAACATGCATTTATAACGAATACATTATTAACCCAATTAATAAGCTTTAAAACAAACATGTTTTAATTTATATCTTTTCAATGCAGAGCTCATTTGTAAAACTTTACCACGTAACTTGAGATTGAAGATTGGCTCACCTATCATTTTGCTTCGAAATTTGAATGCACCAAAATTAGTCATTAGTCATTTAAAAAATCATGAGAAATATTCTTGAGGCTACTATTTTGAACGGCAAATTTCAAGATGAAGTTGTACTTTTACCACGGATCCCAATGATTCCTTCAGACTCACCTATCCCATTCAAACGTTTGCAATTTTCAATTCGCTTGGCATTTGCTATGACTATTAATAAGTCAAAAGGTCAAACGATGGCAATTTGTGGCTTAGATTTAGAAAATCCTTGCTTTTCGCACGGTCAATTATATGTAGCGTGTTCGGAGGTTGGAAACACAATCGAATTTGTTTATATCCCACAAGGATTAACCAAAAATATCGTGCATGAAATGGCATTACGATAAATTTATTTTTTGTACATTAAAAAAATATACATTTATGAACAATAGGTCGAATTTCATCTTTTTTTACCCTTTAATTAAAACAAGTTTAAGTTTCTATTCAACAAAGTAGAATAGAAACAGTAAAGTTTTAGTTTCAGTTCAGTTTAAGTTTCTTTATTCAACTTAGCTCATAGTATACGCATACTCACAAGCAATCGATAGGTTTAATTGTGGGA
>JAOUZG010015811.1:7867-30285 GCA_026289955.1 Argiope argentata | reverse complement strand
TTAAATAAAGCAGAATTCTTGTAAAAACAATTTATTTGTAGCTTTTTTCAAGTTTTTACACCTGTATATTTATGTTTGTGGCCATAAAAGGTTTGCAAGTTTGACAAGTTGTACGTTATAATATATCGAAAGTATCACGAGTATATTCGTGTTTGGCAGAGAATGGGTTAAATTTGTTTTAATTTTTATGATCCTTCAGATAATGGCAACCATTGACTCAGAAAAAAAAAAGTCCTCTCCTTTCTTTTAAAAAAAACTTATTTATTTATTGCGTTTTGCATTTTCTACGTTTGGTCTTCCGTTCAAGATATTGCTTGTGCAATGTAATTTGGAAATTTTTGCCCTTAAAATATCAATCTAAACATGAGCCGAATATCTGTGAACAAATTTAAAATTTTGGTAATATTCGAATTCTGAAATATTTCTCATTAAAACAAAGCATTTCATACGCACATTTCTGCAAGAAAATGGAAACTTTTCCAAAAATTAGAATCCTATTATATTTTTAATATTATATGGGTCTAAAAGTTTCTGAGCACAAATTTTAGGAATTTGGGAGCTTTCTATTATCATTATTTTTCATAAAAATTTTAAAAAGTATCTTTTTTTTGCAAACGTAAATTACTTTGTTCGGAACAATGAAAAGTAGTAGAGCCATCTGTGCTCATTTATAGAAAACTACATCTATAAGTTGACAATCTTATTTTCCCACACATCTCAATAAGCTTCATAGATTCGATCGCTTTATATATATATATATAGAACGAAAAAATTGATATAGAACGAATATATAAAACGAAAGATTTCTTAGAATAGCTGTATAACAGCGGGTAACTTATTAACATAAAATCGACTGTCTAACATTGTCACATTTAGATTTCCTTACTGATAGGTTATTTTCAATTATTCATTTGATTCTTTTGCTTTATGTAATCGTTATATTAATGGTAATAAATAATCGGGGTTATAAACAGCTAAATATAAATAATTTAATGGCAAAGAAAAAGCCAGCAACACACATAATATCGTTCTCATAACACTCAAATAACAAAGGATGAAATTCAGTATTATAAATATTTTAAATATTTAAATTAATTATTATTATTTAGATTGTGTGTGTGTGTGTGTGTGTGTGTGTGTGTGTGTTGTAATAAATAGTAACTTATATGCCTAACATTGTTACAAAATTCTTCACTTGATAAATATTGATAAATTCTAAGGTATTACTGTATTTAGTCTCAATCACTTTTAAAATTACTCTTTAAAAAAATGTGTTAATTTTTTTCCCCTTTTGCTTGAAAATGCATAGTTGTTTGTTTGTTTTTTAATCTTTGTGGATTTATTACCTGTATTTGTGAAATATAGGAATTATTAAATAATTTTCATTTAATAATAGTCACTTAAAATAATTTTCTAAAATATGTTATTGCATTTTTCTTACTTTTTTAAAAGCTAAAGTATTAAAACTTCATTTATTTTTACATAGACATTAAAAAAACAGTTTTTTCTTAAATTTTCAAATTCCCAAACCTTTTTTAAAAAAAAGCCTTCCACATTACATCAGAAATAAGAAACAATAAAACACTTTTTTTATTATTCTGACCATTTCCAAATGTATGACCATTCTATACATCTTTCTCAGAGTGAATGCATAATCAAAAATGGCATATAATTCTAAATTAACTGGTAATTTGTTAAATTTGAAAGAAAAAAATGTTGAATAAAAAGTCTGATATTATTTTCTATCATACAAAAGGTGATTTAATTTTTTTTTGATAATGATAAAAGTATTGTTATTTTTGATTTTTGTCAAAGCCAAATATATAATATTTTGCAACATTGCAGAAGCATCTAAGTATTAAGATTTGAAATCAAGGTTAGAAAACGGAATTAATCCTTAATAACTTTCACACTAACATAGGAGATAACATTTTTTAATTATTTTGAAGCTGATAATAAACTATTTAAAAAATTGCTATTATCAAAATATTCTACTATTATTTTAATAAATTAAAGTCTCAATACGATCAAATATATTTAACTGTGGTGATTGATGTATAAGCCAATTAATATCCTTAAACCCGAAGGGTCCCTTTTGCTTGATCGGTATGATACTCGGCTATTAACCATAAGATTGGGAGTTCGGGCCTAGCGCTATCCGCTACACCTACATCACAAAAAGAAAATAATTTACATCAACATTAATAACTTTGTATTTACTTCTATTTTTTCCCCATAACATGGTGAAAAAATTTCGAAGTTTTACTTCGTTTTTTTAATTCTGCCGTCAGCATTTTTAGTATATCCTTTGGTATATATTATAGTTGGCTTAGGCCCTATCACACGGCGAAACTTTCGTCGATAGTTGTCGATTTGTGCCCTCTGGCAACCGGTCAAGCAAGTTTTCCGTCATCGTCAACTTTTTCTAACCTGCTTGAAAATGTCCACGATAGTGACGGAAATATTGTTTACAAACGAAATTCAACCAATCATGTGAAACTTTTCTGTGACGTAGCGTGCCAAGAAAGGCATCGGTTGGCGCTACAATAATATTGAAAAAGCATGCATTTAATGTAACATATTGCTAAATACTTAAAATAGTTTCGACAGAATGAAAAAAGCGAAGTAAAACTACGGTATCTTTTCTCCATTCTGTGGAACAACTTATTGCCCCCACTTTAAAAAAACTGGCTCTACCGTATGGGGTATAGTTATCTAGAAGGATTGTGAAATTGTGATGGAATTTTCAGATATTCAACAGGATATTTTTAAGTAAATAAAAAAAAATATTAATTCTGATGTGAATTGTTTTCTTTATGTGAAATATATTTGACCATATTCAGTCTTTATTTATTCAAATAATAATATAATCTTTTCATTATAGTAATTCCTTAAATAGTTTGTTAACAGCTTCTATATAATTAAAAAATTTTAACTCAATGTTAGAGTTAAAAATATAATAGTGATTTTAAATTTTAATACTTAGACGTTCCTACAATGTAGCAGAAATATAAAACATACTATTTGGTTTTGACAAAAATAGAAAAATGATCATACTTTTATCATTAGCAAAATACGAAATCACCTTTTGTATGATAGACAATAAAATGCAGGCTTCTTTTTCCATATTTTTTTCTTTTCAATTTAACAAACTAACAGTTAATTTAGAATGATATTTCTGATGCTACATTTGCATTGAGAAAGATGTGTAGAATGGCCACACATTTGGAAATGGGCACACTAAAAAACAAATGTTTTATTGCTTCTCATTCCTGATGTAATGTAGAGGGGTGTTTTTTTAAATAATATTCTTTTCTTCTTTTTTTTTTTTGGCAATTTAAAAATTTAAAAAAAAACCTGTTTTTAATTATCTATGTAAAAAAATGAGGTTTTAATACTTTAGCTTTGAAAAAACTAAGAAAAATGCAATAACATAGTTTGGAAAATTATTTTTGATTATTATTATTGAATGAAAATTATTTAATGATTCCTATTTTTCGCAAATACTGGTAATAAATGCACAAAGATTTTTTTAAAAAACAGCTCTGTAGTTTCAAATAAAATGAAAACAAAACATTTAACATTTTTTTAAAGAGCAATTTTAGAAATGAGTGAGACTAAATAGTGAAGAAATATAAAACATATTTGGTTTTGACAAAAATATAAAAAGATCATATTTTTATCATTAGCAAAAAACTACTATAGATACCATTAGAAATAGTTTTGGAATGGAATTGTTTTATAATTTTGAACTGGTGTGGGGAAATAAAAATTATTTAAAGGAATGATAAATACAAATTGAGTCCAATATACATTCTCAAATATTATTTTTTAATAGATGATAGACAATAAAATTCAGGCTTCTTTTTCCACATTTTTTCTTTAAATTTAACAAATTAACAGTTAATTTAGAATGATATTTCTGATTATACATTTGCATTGAGAAAGATGCATAGAATAACCACACACTTGGAAATGGTCAGATTAAAAAACAAGTGTTTTATTGCTTCTCATTCCTGATGTAATGTGGAGGTTATTATTTTATTTAAAAGCTTGGCAATTTGAAATTTTACGACAAACCTGTTTTTTAATATCCATGTAAAGATAAATGAAGTTTTAATACTTTAGCTTTGAAAAAAACTAAGGATAATGCAATAACATATTTTGGAAAATTATTTTTTGATTATTATTATTGAATGAATATTATTTAATGATTCCTATTTATCACAAATACTGGTAATAAATCCACAAAGATTTTTTTTAAAAAAACAAGCTCTGTAGTTGCAAATAAAATGAAAACAAAACATTTAACAAATTTTTTTAAAGAGCAATTTTAGAAATGAGCGAGTCTAAATAGTGTAATGCCTTAGAATTTACCAATATTTATCAAATGAAGAATCCTATTTAATTAATTGTTTTATAATTTTGAACTTCTTTGGGAAAATAAAAATTAATTAAAAGAATGATAAATACAAATTGAGTTAAATATACTTTCTCAAAAATTAATTTAAAAAAATAAATAGGAGGGAATAAACATTCAATCAAATTTAAAAGAGTACAAAATACTTCTTAATCAATTATATGGTGGTAATGTTTTTAAATATTGTTTTTATTTTTAATTAAAATCCAAAAAAAAATATGTTCTTAGTAAATTTTTTATGTCCTAGAATCAATTTCTTGCCATATTTCAAATTCCTAACTTTAATTATTTGCACTGCACATCTAGACACAGTAGTTTTTATTTTTATGTACACAAAACCTAAAATTTGTCGAGTTGGATCCAACAAATATCAGTTTTCATATAGACAAAAATCATTTGATTTCAAAAGTTATTTAATTTTATTTTAAATGTATTGGCCCCCCTCTTCTGTTTTATTTATCAACTTTTGTTTTATTTGCTCTTTTCTAGAAAAATAAGCACTTTTATGGTACTTAAAAATGATTTTAAAATTTCAGCACTATCGATGATGGTATGCATCTTTTAAGCTTAATTGAATGCACAACCACAAATCATTTTTCTTTTCAATATATTTTTGTTTTAAATTTAATATTGATTAGTTAAATTTATAATTTATAAAATACAAACACAAAATCAGCATTTTTTTTTCTTGTCATTACTACTACAAAAATAATTACAAAACTGTTACTAAGAAAAATTAAAAAGTTTCATTATTTTACAGAATTTATTGTTACTAATTTTGATAAATTAGAAACAATTGCCATTATTACTACAAAAACTACTACTAACTAGTCATTATTACTACAAAAATAATTACAAAACTGTTAATAAGAATAATTAAAAAGTTTTATTATTTTTCACATTTCATTGTTATTGATTTTGATGAAAACATTACAATTAGTTGAATGGTACGATAAATATTTACAATAACTGACAATAAGATTGATACTATTAGAAATGAAAAAGACATTCAAAAGAAAAAATGGCTAGAAAAGTATTTTTAAATTCGATAAATGTGCAACTTGTCTCATTTTACAATCCTTATTATATTCATTGTATTAAGCACTCAAAAAATTAAATTAGAAGCAAAAGTGATTCAATTCCAATAAATTCAATAATGCATCAATATAATTGTAATTTATTAAAGCAATGGAATTTTATTGCATTGGCTTCGTAAATTACATATCTACAATTCCAAGATAGTTTGAGTTTTTTTAAAAAATTACAACTATTATTGCTACCATGGGCTTTTATATTCATTGAAAGCTAATCGGATCACTTTAAGAAATTATCCAGGATTTAATTATAAATTTAAGCACCGTCTTGACTAGAATCCCACGAATTATGAAATAAGAAAACTGCCGATATTCACTAAGTAGGAGAAATGGATAAAGAGCGATAAATGCACTATAACGTAAACCTAAGTTTTTAGGTTTACCAGACAGCAAATCCTGAAGTGACGTCACTTTCGTCGTCGTTTGTTGGAGAAAGTGCCGACGATATTTTGCCGTGTGATAGGGCCTTTAATCGCGCCATTCATCTTGGTTCTTGGCACACTATGTCACTGTCAAAGTTTCACATGATTGGTTGAATTTCGTTTGCAAACGATATTTCCGTCACTATAGTCTACATTTTCAAACTGGTACATAAAAGCTCACGATGACGAAAATCTTGCTTGATCGGTTGCCTATGAGCATAAATCGAAGACTGTCCACGAAAGTGTCGATTGTGCCGTATGATAAGACTCTAAGGCCACTTCCACTTTAATCTAGTTGCAGTGCGACATTAGTTTAATCAGGTGGTTAAGGACGTCGATGCAAACTTACAGGTAAACTAAAAAATGTTTTATTTTTTGCTTGAAAAATTATTAAATATCTGCCTTATAAAATAGAAGAACTTTCTCAACTTCCAAATTAATATATTTTGACTACCATCAGTTTGTATTTTATACTGTAACTTTACCTGTAATTTAAAATAGTTACAAAATTCAATTCAATGTATATAAATCGAAACTAATAGTCTCTGGATTTAAAATAAACAAGTGAATTAATAAAAATGAAATACCCTAAAGAAATCCCGAATTTTCTAAGTAATTTATTTCGATGTGAATTGAATAAGAAGATTCTTCTTGGATTGCATTCTTCAAACAAGTTTTCGAAATGTTGTCAATCATTTCAAAAGTTAGATGACAGTCAATCACCGAGATACAATCCCATCAATATACAAATGTTATCAAATTCTTTACATCGTCAAATATTCGGAAATAAGCCTGTTAAAAATCTTGATGACAAAAACTTGCAAGAAGTCATTTCTCACCTTAGTCAACATAATTTATGGCAAGCAGTATGAAACTCTTTTTTCTCTTTGAAAATTGTATGTATATAAACTAGCAAGCTATATTCTTGGCATAGCAAAATAGTTATGGTTCACCTTTGATGACCTTTAGCAAAGTGTGGGGATTCTAAGTATATAAAAGCAATTTTACTGTTAATAATCTATACACTAATCATGTTCATTTCTGAACAATACATTATTTCTTCTCTTATTTACATTTACCACTTAGACCACGCAGGAGAATATTGTACATGGTGGCAAATGATAAGTTTTAAAAACGATAAATTGCCAAATGTATTAATTTATTTTTAATTTTTTTAATACTAATTTGGCAAGTTTTATAGGTTTAGTTAATAATTTTTTTCTCACTTTAGCAAGAATCTTATTACTGATTTTCCTATTTTATCAAGAAACCAACATAAAATTTCAACAGTTTTATTCTCACTGAGAAATGTGCACATTATTGTAGACTCTTGTATATTAACTGCATGTCATTCACAAATATTGTTAATATTAACATATCTATTAGATTTTTTTACTATTAATCATTGGTTGTAGGCATGACTTCTTTGAGTATTATTGGTATGAATTTCATACAAAAATATCTATTTATATACTATAGTCGATCAGTTAATTGAATTAATGATTCTGATTACATAATACTATGACCAAAAGTTAATGTCACATTGAAAAAAAATCTACTTCAAAATTTTATTTTAGATGCCATTAAAAAAGTTCAAACCAAAAAATTATAGAACAAGATCCTCCTTTAAATATTAAAATTCATTTTAAATTATAGACTTAATTTAATCTAATAATGTCATAATTTATGCTAAAAATTATTGGTGAAATTTTCAATATTATGAATCACTAAAACATTAAAACTGTCCAACAACAGTAAGGAACATTTTGCAATTAAGAATTAAAATAATCTGATGAGCATAAATTAAATTATAGTTGTGTTATCAATGTTTTCGATGATGAAAAAAGGAAGAAAAATTCCATTACAATTTTGTATTTTCTAATATGATTGAAATATTTTCCTTTCCTTAGATTTATTTTGAAATGCTACTTAATTTATAAAGCTAGACATATAGTTATTTATTATTAGTTTATAGATTATAAATTAAGCTTATAAACATAATTTATAAACTTACTGCATATTTGCTCTAGGTAGCAAAAATTGCAACTGTTTCACTGAATTAATATCAGAATCATTAGGTTAATTTGTTTCATTTCATAAACTATAATTTTCTGTGTGAAGACATGTTATTGATATTAGAATGAGAAACTGCAATAAAAGTATTTTGCTGCTCATAGTTTTAATGATACGAAAAAAATTTACTGGTTACTATATTGCATTAAACATCTTTAGTATGGTAATATTTGTTACCCCCCCAAAAAAAACAGATATTATCAAAGGATAACAAATTGTTAAAAGATATTTTTATAAGAACATTGGCCCACATTTCAGGAATGAGAGTTTCGTAAATTATTCTTTCATATGTAATAACTACTGTTTTGAAATATGTAAAAACTAATACATATGAAGCAATATCATATCACTAAAAAATTTTAAGGATGCTTAAGAAAATTATTTACAACCAAATAAAAAAATATATATTGTTATTCCCGTCGCTCTTTTTCCCCTTTTCTGGATTGTAAGCATTGTAAATCCTCTGTCATCTTTTATTAATTACAATTCTTTCTTTCATTATAATCAGTGTTTACATCGACAGAATATAAGAACTTAAGTCAATAAAAGTTAATAGCAATTTTTAAGAAAGAATATATTTTTTCAAGTATTGATCATTTCTGAATTCTTAATACTGAATTTCATTTTTTTAATTAAAATCCATTGCTTGATGAAAATTTATTTACTATGTTATGTATTAATTTTATATTTTACACAAAGTTTTTTGTTTAATCATGTTGTATATGGGTGTCTGACTAGTGGACAATTAAAATTCTTATTTCAAACTAGTAGTTATTGTAAAATGCTTTAATTTTTTTAGACTTTATCTATTTATATAGTATATTCCTTTGTATTCTTTCATTAGACTTTCATATTCTTAATTATATAAGCGCTTTTATTGTTTTCAAGCAAAAGAAAAAATAATATGAAAATGTATTGTAATAAACTTGTTCCAATGAACATGTATTAACTTTTAATTTCTTTTCAATTTAGGAAACCAATACTTTACCTGATGTCGATTTCAAATTGCCACAATTATATAATTCAGATATAATTGAACATTTCATTTGCATAGCAGATAAACAATCAAGGGACTATAAAAAATTACTTTTTGAGTTTATTAATTGCGAATTGCCACCAATTCCTCAAAAATGGAAATTTCATCCAGGTTGGGTTCAGTATGATAAATCTGGTAAATCTAAAAGTGTTGATTATCCTGAAGAATCGGCTCTGGTTTTTGATGTTGAAGTATGCATGAAAGAAGGAAACTTTCCAACAATGGCAACAGCAGTAACAAAAGACTATTGGTTAGTATGTACCATTTTTTTAAAATATTAAATATATGTTTATTAAGTAAATGATATATGAATTGCATAAAGTCCATGTAATCTGCATATTAATTCTTTGGTGATACTTGTCAATGGAAATATATAAAAAATATGTGATCACATAAGATTGCTTTTGAACTTATCATGAATAACAGATACATGTCAGCTGGAGAATTCAATAGTCAATTCACATTTTAGTTACTTTTAGATTGACTGTTAAAGACATATAACAAACTTGGTTTATTAAAAATATTAATACAAAATTTCAATATATGCCATTCAAGTAGTATTTGTATTATGCAATAGGTATATTAGCAAAGCTACAATATATAAAAGTCAAACTTTATAATCTTAAAATTGCTGTTTTCTTTTTGCCATTAAAAGGCATTTTTTTCTGCGATGAGTAAAATCCTTTTAGACTTGAGCTTATGAGCTAAATTCAGAATTACAAGGATTTCTGTAAAGTAACCCAAAAGTGTGCTCCTTCTATAAGTAATTAGAAAGCATTACTTAAATAGAGTGTATTTTATTACTTTAAAAAAAACATTTATTTTCCATACATGGGATGAATGAATAGAACAGGGGAGTAAAACATTTAATTAAATGATAAAAACAGGAACAAATAGATTTTTTTTTTAATTAAATGGGATTTTTGGCAAGAAGGGCTGTTATCCATAATGCCAAAAGAGTACTTTTAATCAATGCTTTAAAAAAACTTCAGAGATTGGAGAAGGAACCAGAGATATTGCTTATTAAAAACAGCTTTTTGAACAAATGCTTTGAATATTGAACAAGATTGAAAGTCAATACTATTTTTTGCAAAAGGATTTGACCTATGAATTGTATATTAGAACAGAAGAAGATGATAAGTCCATTATTTTTTTAATGTTTATATACTTGGCAATGAGGATAGTTGGCAAATATCTTAAATAGAAGAGGGAAATCGTATTTATTTATTTGTTCTGCACTATACATTGAACTACAGTTTGCAGGCAACGGTACAAGTTCTATATTTACATTAAATATAAGAGAAAGGTAAAAAATTTTCTCCTATACTTCAGTTTAATAAAATATTGGATTTCTATATTTAAAGAAATACCTGCAAGCAAGCATAGTTTGAGAAGAAAATTTGTTTTTATTAGTTTGCTTTTATATTCAAATAAATTTCATGAATGTTATCAAACTTTTTATTTCTTATTTTAGGTATTTATGGTGTAGTGAAAGATTGATAGAAGATCATTTCAACTGGTCACAAAATGTTACTCTTTCTGATTTGATACCATTGGAAACGACAAAAAGTGAAATAAAGTTTCCTAAAAACAAAAGGTGGATACCAAAAATTATTATAGGCCATAATGTAGCTTTCGATAGAGCATTTGTAAAAGAACAATATTATCTTGAGGTAAAGTGATTTTAAACTGCCTTAATTTTTTTAAATTCATTTTGTTGGAATTTGTTATGATATTGGTTATTTTTTTTATAATTTAAAGAAATACATTTGATAATGTTCTTCATTTCTAATATATTCAATTAATTTAAGAGTATTAAATTCAACTAATTAATTTCCAAAAATGTCATTTTAGTCTATCGACTGGTTTCTCTTATGACATGTGGTTAATATATAAGTAGCAAATTTTGAAATAAATTATCTATTCTTCTCCTGATCTATTATTTATATTTTTATATGTCATTTTCTTCGAAAATCCTTATTGTTTGTAAAACTTTAATTCCATAATTCACTTTATGTAACCATATTAGTAATATGAAGTGTTCGAATATTTTATCCTATAATGATTGCTGTAACTGCTTTCTTAAACATTTTTCTCTATGCATTATAAACTACCATTTTTTAGTTTAATAAATTTTAATTTGGTGTTCTTATTAATTCATCCTCTACATCAAATTTCAATGAATTGATGGTCCAATTCCTTAAGGTTTTAAAATATACATGGATGCCTTAAGAGGCATTTATAGTCTTTGGCTCATATTCTATAAACTGTTTTTAATAAAATATAATGAATAGCTAATTATCAAATTGTTTTAAAATTGCATATGCTTTGTTCGCTTTGCATTTTCACAATTTAATTTGTGACTTCTTATTTCAATACTTTTTATGCTATCCCTTCTAATGTTAGATATTTTTTTAACTAAACTTTGTTATAAAATAATATAGTAAAAAATAGTTGTATTTTTTTTAATTGCTGTTAAATTCTATTTCTTTATTTTATTCTTTGTTACAGCGAACTAAAGCCCAGTTCCTTGATACTATGTCTCTTCATATGTGTGTATCTGGATTGACTGGGATGCAAAGAGCCATGTCGATAGCAAGCAAAAAGAAATCTGAAAATAACTCAAATGGCTTTCTCAGTACTACAATTGTAATTATATTTTTTGTATAATTATTGGTACTTTTATATTATAACGCCCAAATTTGAAGTCATCGCCAATTAGTAGCTACACCACCAATTATGGCGATTTGGTAATGATGTATTGTCCTACCGTCATGAGAAAAACCCTGGTAAACCTAAAAGTAGGAATCTGCCGCCTTGAAAACAAGACATTCTATTACATTTTGCGGGTCAAGGAAGGGATTGTATTTCATTTGGCGCCAAAATAACCAGTTTGGAGAACCAGTATCATAAGAAGAATCGCCAATTAGGCGCCTAATTTTCCTTTGTACTTCGGTCCATGCCTGATGCTCATATATTGTGATTTTTCTCATCAATTATATTTCTTGTTTTGTTTCGTCAACCTTTGATTGCAGCTGTGAAGGAGAACCTGCCATTTGTTTTAATTAAATTGTAGATTTGCTTTATACAATGACTACATTTAAAAGTGGGAAGACTGCATTATTAATCATGATCTATAGTTCATAATGTTACAGAACTTTTTGAACAGAAGAAAAATACTAACTCGTTAGCAATACCGATTTCAAACGTAATTAAGAGGATTGCCAAGGCGACAGGGATTTCAGCTTCAACAGTTAAAAAGATAAAACAGGAAGTAAAATCGCTTAATAATGGGGAAACAAGTGTCTTGTCTACTCCCGGAAAAGACCTGCATTTCAAAACTGCAGTATTGATCATTTCGACAAATGTGTCATAAGATAAACTATTCAGGACTTTTACATAAAAGAAAAATGTGTTTCTTCTATTGGAAAATTGCTCCCAGTCTTGAAGAAAAAAAATTAATTTTGAATTGAAAAGTAAGTTGCTGAGGAGAATTCTGTAATTTGCTGAGGAGAAATGGATTATCGATGGAAAAAATTTTTTAAGCTCTCGAAAGATTTTGATCGAAAGACAGGATTTTGTGTTTTGAAGGTATAGATATTTAAGAGCAATGAAAAAATTCAGAGAGGAGTAGCATTGTTTAGTCTACATCTTGGGTAGACGGAAATTTGATGTATGGTAAATGCTGGCAAGATGATTTCACTGATGGTATTTGTACAAATACCAGCTTTAAAAACCGTCTCATTGCAGTGCATGCAGGTACGGAGGACGGATTTGTTGATGGAGTTGAGCTTGTTTACAAAGCTTCATCAAGTAGTGGAGACTGCCATGGACAAATGAATGGTGATCTGTTTGAAAAGTGGATTGTAGAAAAACTTTTGCCTAATTTAAAGATTAATAGTGTGATTTGCATTGACAATGCTCCCTACCACTCTGTGCAAACGGATTGCATTCCGAAAAAATATTCAACCAGAGAAGTAATGTTTGATTGGTTGACCAAAAAGAAAATTCCTTATGAGCCCACAGTACGAAAAGAGGAGTTATTTGAAACAATTTTAAAACGTGCACCAAAATCCCCAACATATAGGGTGGACCAAATTTTATTAGAAGCAGGTCATGAAATTGAAAGACTGCCTCCTTATCATTGCAATCTGATTCCTATTAAATATATATGATCATCAGAAAAACAATGCATTTGTGTAAAAAACGTAACTGAGGATTTAAGTTTGAACAATCGCCAATTATTACTAAAAAATGCTTTTTCACAAGTAATACAGAACGAATGGAAGAAACAATGTAAACATATAGAAAACATTTATTGGAAAAAAATGGATTAATGGAAGAAATTGTAGATGAATTAGTCATTAATATGTCGAAAAGCGATTCAGATTCTTGCTCAGGTGAAGATGCTTCAAGCGATTTGGGCTTTGATGTAGTGTAGAAAATAGTTACTTATTATATTAATAAAAAATAGTAGTTTTTATTTATATAGTAAAAACTACTAAATCATATTAATAGTAGTTTTTATTAATATAATTTTTTAAATAATAAAAAATAATATCAGTAAAAAAATAAAAGAAGCGTAATTTTGTTTCTATATCAATGCAAAAGAAAAATGAAGTTGCTCCTTATTACAAAATATATTTGGAATTCTTCTATGATGTTAAACTGAGCAGTAATGACTTAAAAACAGTACAATGATTAATATTTAATTTTTTTTAATTATAAATATCTGACAAATAGTTTTAGTTTATTTCAACTAAATTTTATTAGGATTTTTGCTTAATAAAGCTCAAATAATAAGGAATTTTTAAACTTGTCTACAATTTAATTTTATTTAACTGTCATATATATATCTACATGAGCATAAGTGAAATGAATTTTTCGCCTGATGAAGCGCTCTTAGTCATCCAAATGTTGTGGCCTGTTTTAAAGCCTACTTACCTCCTTACTTAGACTCATCTACCTACGGCAACCATATTCACGGTTTTTCTCCTGACGATAGGACAATAATCCGTTGATCTTTATCGCCAAATTTAAATCCTTCGCCAATGAATTACTAAGCCGTTGGGGAAGATGGTATAATATGTAAGTACCTAACTATTTTATGAGCTTGACTTATTATTATTGTTTTGAGTTGAATTGTTTTGGAGTAATTTCCTGTCATTTGTAATTATGACAATTTCTTATTGCTACCTTAAAAGCTATTTTCCCAGTTCTTTTTGCCATTTAAGTTAGCATTCAGGTGAATTTTTTAGCAGTTGGCACAATTTTGAGGTGCTTAGTGAGAAGTCATACATTAATCTTAAATCTCAGCATTTTATAAACTTTTCTTATTTTACAAAAGAGATTGAAATTTTGTCCTTGCAAAAAAAATTTTTTTTATTTATTCATACTATTTTCTATTAATAAATATTTGCTTTGATGTTTCTTAATTTTCTATTCTATAATTATTTAATGACTATTATCTTCTGGTAAATGAAACTTTTCCAAAGGAGAATTTGAAGTTCTTCTGCCACCCACCTTCTTATTGTTTTAAAATGAAAGTCACTTTTCAGCTTAAATTTTTTTTAATGAACTATTATTCTACTTCTTTTATTAGATGTCATCATTTTTTTAAATAATTTTTAATCCTTCAAGATCAGTTAGAATTTTCTGATAATGAACTAATCAAAAAAGAAAGACTCAAAGATTTTTTTAAAAAATATCTAAGAGAGAATTAAGATCTATTTATAATGTATTAATGAAACATCATATCGGGTATTATGTGTTTTTATGGATATGCATTTACTTATAAATAGAATATCTACATTAATTTGTTCTGTTTATAACTGTCAACTACATATAACATGGAAATGTGTAAATTTCTTCAGATGATTTTTGATAATTGTTTTTAAAAATTTCCATATTTTTATGTTATTATTTTAGACAGAATTAAACTTATCTCTCAAAATTTCCTGGTCTGTAGCCTCTTTATATAGAATTTTCTCAAATTGTTGTATTTGAAGAATGCCATTTTGTTTTTTATTATTTTTCCAGCTTAATTTAATTTGTAAATGAAAAAAAAGCCTGCAAATATTTAACTTAATTTATTTGTATAAATGAAGAATCCTGAAAAATGAATGAATTATTTCTCCTTTTTTTTCAGGGTTGGACATATATTAGCTCTTTAAATAATCTTGCTGATGTCTACAAATTATATTGTCATGGAGAAATAAAAAAGGATGAACGGGAAATATTTGTTTCTGGCTCTCTTTCTGATATAAAAGAAAGATTTCAGGTAACATAAAATTATATTTCTGAAATATTAATTAAATCTCAATGAAACTAGATGTATATAAATCATATGTCGTAAAATTTGTTAGTAAATTAAATACAGCTTACTGTATTTAATTTAAATTAAATACAGTCAATAGTTCTATGGCTATTCTTATTTTTCCAAAGCCATATAAGACATTAAATTTTCCAAAAAGATAAATTATATCAGTTAGTATTTAAATGAATATAATTCCATAAGTATGTTCTTAATTTTTGTAGGAATCAGCTACTTACTGTGCTCAAGACACATGGGCTACATTTCACATACTAAAGAAAATAATTCCAATGTATTTAGATAGGTATCAAGAAAATATTATTTTTATATAATGTTTTAATACCTACATATTCTATATCCAAATTTTTTTGAAAAATATTTCAATGGTTCCAATCATTATATTATTTACTATATGTTTGAATTTTTATATTTATGTTTCTCAATTATTAACTTTTATTAAGTTTCTAAAATGTATTTTAGCAATTCAATCTTTATCTTTTTTATTGAGATATTTTAAAATTTATTTGAAGTATGCACTTTTTTTTCTCTTGTCATTCGAAATTATTGCAGAAGTTCACTTTTGTTATATTTCTGATTACTGAACATGAATCAGTTGTAATAGTTCTAACAAAATTATGAATGGCCGTTGTTATTACTTTTTTGAAACTCTTGATTTTTCATTTATTTTATTATTTTATTTTAGCCTCTAATTTAATAGAATAAAAATCTAAAAAGTCTTAAATTTAAATTATTAGTAAGTAAAAATTCGAACTCTTCTTCTATTTTATTTAAAATTCTTTGTGAGTTAAATCCTCTTTTCTTTACCTTTATTCACTCAAATTGAGTCAATCCTTACTGTTTTGTTTGATATAAGAATTTTATGAATTATGAGTCTTTTGAGTTTAGCTGAGATGAATTAAAACAGCATTTTCTCCAAAATGAGTTTATATCTATATTATAAAGATAAAATTATGTAATTATTTTAAAGATTTTATTATTATTTTTAAGGAATATGATCTTACTCCTATGATTTATCGATTCCACATTATATGACAAAATGAGAATTATCAATTAAAGCAATACTATAATTGGGGGCTGGATTTATTAGTATGCTTTCTCATTTTGTAGAATAAAATTAATAATTGTATAAATAAAACATTTAATTTCAACTATTTATTGTAATTTTAATTTTTTTTGTTTCTAATTATTATCATCTTTCCCTTTTTGTCTTATGCACATGTTTTTGTTTTTTGCAATTAATTTATAAACAAGAAAAAAATTAATATTATCTTTGTATGAAATAAGTAAGGTATTTAAGTCTTCTTTGCTTGCAGATTTTCTCATCCTGTAACATTTTGTGGTCTTTTAGAAATGGCATCCTCTTATTTGCCTGTTAACCATAACTGGGAGCATTATATTCATGAAGCACAATCTACATATGATGATTTGCAAAAGGAGCTGAAACTTTCACTTGTTCACTTAGCAAATGATGCATGCTCTTTGTTACCAAATAATCTGTAAATATCTTTCTATTTACTTTTTAACTGGAATAGAACTCTATTTGTATTTGGTGTTAATATATGCTATTTTAATTATTTTCCACTTATTCTTTTATTATTTTCATGAACTTTTACAGAATCAAATTCAAATGCTATAATATCAAATTGCCAGAATAGCTAAAAAAAACTCTTTCATCCTTAGCATTCATGAATAAAGAAAATTGTGAGATTAAAGAGTTGATAATATTGTTATGAATTTGCTTTAAATTCATCACAAGTAATTCCATTAATTCACTGGGTTTGTTCGTAGTGTACATATGGTGTGAGAATAAGCAGCAAACCACAATAACAAATGACGACGTTTATTTAACCCGAAGACACTAATACAAGGTTGACAATTACACAGCTGAGACGAACAAAGGACAATACACAGCAGCACACTACAATGAACAGTAGCCCACAAATAGTAATTGACCACGACACACAAAGTGACCAGAAAGAATTCAACAGAAGGAGGGATTTCATGTAGCTTACTCTACGGCCTCTCCAAATGGCTGTAATTCTCCACTGTATTCTCGCTTTAGTTGTATTCAACTGTCAACACACTACTTCACTATTGGATACTCCTAACAGGACTCAATGCTGCTTCCATAATAAACTAGCACACAACTCAGCTCAGTTCAATTCAGCAAATGCCTTTGCTTCGTTTCCTCTCGATGCACGACCCCGTCTACCTACGATTGATTGCAGCTTGAGACTGGCTGTCATTTATTGCTCTCGGGTGGTTGGCCGAGAAGGCTCTGACTCAGTCAGATGTATCTATGTTCCTATTAGCTGGACTGTTAAAATTCTCAAAGATTACAGTATTATCTAGTTTATCAACAAGCTCTAAGATTATTGACGTGGCACCTAATCAGCACCCATAGGATCGTAAAACGTTCTACCCAGTGATTCAACTAACCGTGCTGGGAATAAACTGTACCGTATGAAGGTCGTATTCGAGCCTGCGACGCTAAGGCCGGTGGCCGAGTAACATGACCATAGTACAAAAATTGACTTCGGTATCGTAGATGTTATCTAGCTTATGAAGCTCGTGCCACCGTACTCCCCCATCAGTGAGTCAGTGGAGAGACGAACGATTTTTATAACGCCAATCGTTATGGCGAGTTGCTGCTTGCTTGCATCAAGTGAGCCTGATGATTTTGCTTTTGCTTACTAGCTTGCATCAAGTTAGTCTGAAGACTTTGCTTTGCTTGCGCCAATTGTGTCTGACGACTTTGCTTTGCTTACTTGCTTGCGTGAAGTGGGGTTGGCGGCTTTGTTAGCTTGCATCCGGTGAATTTGACGACTTTGTTTTTAGAGCGGATAGATGGCGCCACGACTGCTGCAGGAGGTTGCGTTTCCAAGATAACCAATATATCAATTGAAGGTCGGGATAAGAGCCTGCAACGCTAGGGCTGGTACCCGAGTAACACAACCATAATACAAAAGTCGACTTCGATATCGTAGATGTTATCTGGCTTATGAAGCTAGCTACATAAAACTTTACACGTTTATAACATTGCTTCCCTTTTCAAGAACTGACGTCCCCGCAATCTCATTACAATCCAACAGCTGGAGTAGGCCACCTATCAATGTGATCAATCCTTGATCTTCCGCACTTTTCATAATGACATCATTTACTAAATTAGTGACAACTAAAGATCGTTCCGAATGTTCTCATTGTTCTTGGCTTACTCTTCTTCGTCGTTTCGGATTGTACATCCAGACTTGACTTTGATCTTTAAAATGCAAGGTGTCTCATGGAATTCCCCACGAATTCTAATCAGGCTGGTCGATTGGCCTCTTTGAAATTCTTCCATTGATGCAATCTAACTAGGATGGTCCTATGTGCCTTTCGGAGTGTTCTTGATAGCCAAGGATTCGCCTTCCACGCCAAAGCTTTCACGGGAATGTTTTCACTTATTCTTATTTCATTCTCAACAATCGAGAACTGTCCGCAGCTCTCAACTCAAAATCTCCTGAAGACCTCAAATTGCCTTTGCTGGGAAGGTTCCCTGCAACGACGTAATGTGTCTGGATACCCAAAAGATTCATCGGTTTCTGTTTGCATCACATTCCTACTCATATCTTTAGCAAAGCCGAATTCTCGAAGGAAATCGGACTACAGGGATATTAGCGATTCCATTCACGTATCTTCAACTGTAGCACTATACTAGGAGCTACCAAAAGGCTGGCAAAGAGGTTGTCTCTATAACCTCTGGTGCGAATCTGTTCCAAATAAGGTCGCGTCAACTGCATCCATAGGCATCAAGCACGGGTCGCTACTGACAGATTCTTCCAAAGAGAATTCTTCTCCATCCTCAAGCGCCTGTACTTTCAATTTCACTTCAGGGGACCCATTCAGAGAAGACTGTTTTTATTTGCAATTATTTGACAATCTCCCTATCCGTGCCTCTCCTTATTAAACTGCTATCCATTCTCAGGATCGCTAAGGTATTTTTCATTGACATCAGACTCCATTCGATCTCCGGTATTTTCTTACTCTACCCGGCTCTCAGCATTTCTTTCAATTTCTTCTGTGACGTCTAGGACGTTTTCTTCTACTTTTTCTCACTCTTCTGATACAACTATGGTTTTTTAAGTTCGTCGCATTTTCTTGCGCCGAATGCATTGAACTCTTACATATCTTCTGTCTACATTCGAATATTTTCCTGCATTTTCTGCTCTGCAGCCACAATACTTTCTTGTATAGATCGATTCTCTTCCCACATTTTCTCTTGTGCAGCTTGATTCTCTTTCTTTCGTAGCTTGATACTCTTCCAGCTTTTTCTTTAGTTCGTCTAACAGAACGTTTATATAAACTTTTCCCCTCATTTCCCTTGGAATCTCGACGGCACCATACACTGTTAACCATTACCCTATTTCTGAAACCAAAGGTTACGGAGTTACTTCAAATCCACTGCTACTAAGTCCGTAAATTCACCGGGTTCGTTTGTAGTTGGTGTATGGTGTGAAATAGCAGACCACAATATCAAAAGAACGATGCTTATTTAACAAGAGGACACTAAAATAAGGATAACAAATACTCAGCTGAGACGAACACATGACTACTCACAACAGTAAAGAGTTGCCTACACAACACATTAAGCGGTTAGACAGATTTCAGCAGAACGGATTCCACGTAGCCTCACTCTACGGCTCCTCCAAATGGCTGTAATTCTCCACTGTCTGCTTGCTACCAACACACTACTACATCACTGGCTACTCTTCACAGGACTCGATGCTCTTCCACAATAAACAGGACTCGGCACACATCTCAGTTCAGCAGTTGCTTCTTTTCCACTCTATACACTAGTAAAACTGTCAACGTTAGATTGCGACTTAAGACTGCCGATCGTTTTTAGTTCCCTGGAGGAGATACGATAAGGTTCTGGCCCAATCAGGCATATCTCTGTTCCTATTGGCTGAATCGTTAAAATTCTCAGTGTTTCCAGTATTATCTAGCTTGTCGCCAAGTTCTAAGATTACTGACGCGGCATCCTATCAGCACCCATACTGTTGATCGTAAAACGCTCCTTCCTGTGATTCTATTAATCAGCTGGGAAAAAACAGGTTTATAACAATATGATGAAAAAGATTTACAATTTATTTAACAAAAATATTTGTTTTTTGTAATTACTTCGATAAATTACCAACTTTGATTCTTTTTAAATTGAGATTGTCTGAATTTAGAAAGAATGCATGTCAAATAAATAGTATTATTAAAGAACTTTTTTTCTTTTTTAATTTTAAAACATGTGGAAGTTATTTTTGTGCAATATATATATATATATATATATATATATATATATATATATATATCTAATATATAAAATTCTCGTGTCACAGTTTTCGTTGCCATACTCCTCCGAAACGGCTTGACCGATCTTGATGAAATTTTTTGTGCTTATCCGGTATCTATGAGAATCGGCCAACATCTATTTTTCATCCCGAAATATCAATTAGTTCAGGAGAAATTAATTAAAACCCCTTAATTTCTGTGAAATTAAAACCTGTAAAGTTACTTTCCGAGTGAAACCCAGCCTTCCGGAGAAACGATCGCTCATGAGTACCTTTTCGTCCAGTAAAACCGCGTTTTTAAAATTGCCATCGTTACGCGTCCGTTCAACTTATACTCAATATCGCTGTGGAATCGGATGGACTTTTTATCGTAGACCACGGAGATATAATTTATTTTACGAAATGTCGACGCAAAAATTAAATATCGATTTTTTTAAAAAAGGTCCATTTTGGCGGGTCTGTTTCTTGAACGGCCCTGTAAAATAGACGCTTAGCTGGAAAAATACAGAAAATATGTTTCCTGAAAGGCAATACGATATAGTATTCTGCAATATAATTTAAAAAATCGAATTTTTAAAACTGAATTTTTGACGAATTTTTTAACGAAGAGGCAAAATTTCGCTTTAATATTGAATTACGCCGAAACTTTTCAAGATAACTCAATCAAATTTTTTTTACATAAAATTCGATAAATTTTTCAAAATCGTGTGAAAGATTGAAAAAATCTGATAGAAAATTGCGCATTTAAAAATTATTTTGTCGTTTATTGGGTTTCCCTCTTCAACATTACAAATCTAATCCATTGATAAATAAAAATGAGACTAAATTTTTTTTGTATAATTTGGCATTGCTTTGGCATACCCTGATCAATTTTGAAAACAATCCTGCAAAAATTACGCGTCTTATGAATTCATTCCAGTTTTTCCACCTCGCATACTTCACCTGAAAGTTGGGACACCAGTAATGCAACTACGAAACCTTCCTCCACCTAAATTATGCTATGACACCAGACTACGAATGACTAGACTTAATAAGTATGTAATCGAAGCTACGATTATTACTGGATGTGCTCGAGGAGTGTTGGTTTTAATACCCCGCATTCCACTAATTCCTTCGGGCTATCCTTTTGAATTTAGAAGAGTGCAGTTTCCCGAAAAAGTTTGCTTTGCAATAACCGTTAATAAGTCACAAGGACAGAAATTAAAAGTAGCAGGGATCAATTTAAGAGGAGAATGTTTTTCAAACGGCCAATTTTATGTAGCTTTCTCCCGAGTCAGTTCATCTGGCAGCTTAATGAATTTATCAACAGAAAAAAAAACTCCAAAAAATGTTGTATACAAAGAAGTTCTTGCTTAAACACAGGTATAACAATAAAATGTAGATGGCCTGCGTTTGAAAAGAAAATAACTACTTTAAAAGCATCCTTAAGGATCGGTAAGGACAAGGGCATATATATAAGGAATCCAGGGGCGCCGGGACCCTCCCAAAATTAGGAAAAAATTATAGACAATAAGTAATTATTATAGAGGAATTTCGTAACTAAGTGCACGTAGCACTGTTATCCCCCACTAATTCCATTACCCAAGCAATGCCGGGTACGGGAATGCTAGGAAATTATTTATTACTAGGAAATTATTTATATGGCAAAACAACGTTTGCCGGGTCAGCTAGTATATATATATATATATATATATATATAATATTTCACACGAATTTAA
>JAOUZG010015802.1:0-12633 GCA_026289955.1 Argiope argentata | reverse complement strand
TAATGAATAAAAATGTTTATTCTTTCAGAAAACTGTTTAAATCGGTTATTTTTCGAAGCTCAATCTCCCCCATAACAATTCTTGAAAAAGTTTTAATTATAAAAGAAGATTCTAAATATTCCTTTCTTAAAAAAATTTGCTGGTCGTTTGAAAATTGACCGATATTATATCTTTTGAACAATGCTTAAGTCAAAGACCATAATTTTTTTAAAAAATGCTACCAACGTTCTCTTTGGTTAGAATTTCAGAGTTTGATTGCTGCATTCATGAAATCGTTCATTTTTTCTGTAATATTCATATTTTGTTATTTAATAGCTATTGTGGATATGTAGAGTCGTTTGGAAGGGGAAGGAGTTTTGATTTAGATAGTTTCGGCAGTATAAATGCAAAATTTTTAATGGTATATATATCAACAAGAAAAATATCTTATCCACAAAATATTATTTGCCCTGGTGTACTGTCCTAAAATGGAGATAGATGGCGCTGTCCGCGCTCGACGGAAGAGACGTCGCGATATTGAGTTGGAGGAGAAAGAGTTTGGCTTGAGCATGTCTGGACGCGGAACAGAGCTGGCTTCAAAAATGTCTAAATCTTGTTTCTAAAATTAATTTTAAATGTTTCTGTTTTTTTTTTGTTGTTGTTGTCTGTGAATAAATGTACTTAGTGTCAAAGTGTTTAGTTACTTGAAGCTAAGACATTACAGACTTATAAATGGTGGCAGCTCTTGGGATTTCGATCCACACAAACCTCAAAACTAAAGTCAGTTCTGTTACATATTTTTTATTATTAATTTTCAGCATGCTGGGGGTAAGTTCATTTTTTGCCAGACAGTATCTATTCTGAAAATGTTAAAATTTGAATAGTGGATTTATATATTTTGAATATTAGAATGAAATGTTTTTTTAAAAAAGAAAATTGAGAATTTATTTAGCAAGGAATTTTTATTGTGCAGTGTACTAGTATAGCATTGGTTACTCTAGTTGCTTTTGGTTATATGCAAAGAGAATGCGGTATACTTTTGTACAGCATATTTAATTCCGGTTGCTCGAATGTAAATTACTCAGTTTTGATTAATAATTATAGTTGTGTAAAGTATTGCGTATACTGTTACTATAATTGTAGTTTATAACTTTAATTTTGCAGTTTACTTTTACAGCAAAATTTTGTCTGCTGGTTTGTTTATCAGTATGTTTATTTTATAATATAAAATTTCAGTTGCATAAAAGTTATTTGTGGTTGTATAAATAACTAGAAATTCTATGCAAAGAGTTATATTTATTGTGTTTAAGCTATAGAGTTGTAAGCGCAAAATAAATCAACTGGAAATAATTGTGTTTTAGCATAGGAATTTAGTTGATTTTTTCTATATACTGATTAAACTAAAAGAAAGTTGACTAATTTTATTAGAATATATGAAACAAATTTCAAAACGGTACTACAGTTTTGTTTTGAAGATTGAGTATAGAAAATATATTTAATTCGTTATAGTTCTGCTTTGATCTGAGACGGATGATTTCCGGTCGAAACAAAATGATTCCTTTTTGTTTCTTTTTTCTTCAACAGTGTATCATCGCTTGAAAAGAAAATTTATTACGGTATTATTTTGATCACTTGTTGCATTTTTATTTTGTTTTTAAGCAGAAAGTGGAATTATGTTTTAGTTTTTTCTCGTTTTGAGGAAATTGAATCATATTTGTGTACGTTTTAGGTTTAAAAAGAAATTCTTTTCGTATTTTATTTTGAAATTTATGATAAAGAACCGCACAGTTGTATATGATATTATATTTTATGAGAGTTTACTAAGAATCTTATTAATAGTAATATTTAGATTCTACAAAAAATATCTTAGTTTTTCTTGTATTTTGCGCATTTTTAATTTTTGAAACTAGTTGACTTTTGTAAAGAGTGGGGATCGAATTAAAAATAAGAAAGTTAATCTTAATTTGGTATTTAGATTAAAATTATTAAGTCACATTGAGTTATATATATATTCGTCAGAATGGCCTTTTTGGGAAGAGTTTTAAAAGCAGATTTGCTCAAACTAGCTGAGTGCCTCTCAATCAATATCCATGCTTCTGCAACAGTTATTGATATTAAAAATGCCATTTCTTCAATGGATAAATTTGAAGATGAAGTTGAGTATATTAAAGAATTGCTAGAAACAGTAAAGAAAACACGGCTTGAAGAAGAAATTAGGGAAGAAAAGCGAATCGAAAAAGAAATGGCAGCAAAGCGAATTGAAAAAGAAATAGAAACAAAGCGTATTCTTGAAGAAAAAGAAATGGAAACAAAGCGTATTCTTGAAGAAAAAGAAATGGAAACAAAGCGTATTCTTGAAGAAAAAGAGCTAGAAAATGCTTTTCAACTGAAAAAATTGCAATTAGAGTTAGAAAATAAGCCCAAGTCGAGTGAAATGACTCTGGTGCCTAATAAACCAAAACTGGAAATTAGACATCTTATGCAAAAATTTGATCCTAAAGATGGTGATATAAGTCTGTATCTCGTTTTGTTCGAAAGGCAAGCTAAGCGAGTTGATATTGCTGAAGACTTATGGGTATCTCACTTAATTGGATTGTTGCCTTATGAGATGTCGCAGCTCATTGCCAGAGAGTCAGAAGAAATTTCAAACGACTACTCGCATATAAAAAAATTATTGCTGAAAAGATACAGATTTTCGGCTGAAAAATTTCGACAAAAATTTCATAACCACGTAAAAGGTTCGGATAGCAATTGGACAGATTTCTTATATGAAGTGAGGAACTACTTTGAAGAATGGTTGAAAGGACTGGAAGTAAACACCTTCACCGAACTCAGCGATTTAATTTTGACTGAGCAGATTAAAAGAAAAGTGCCTTGGGAGGCTAGAGAACATTTTATTGACGAATGGTCGGATATAAAAAATCCAGAAGTACTTGTTCAAAAGCTGGATGAATATGATAGCATCCGTAGCCTTTGGAAGAAAAAACCTTTCAGTGGTTCTTCAAAAGAGAGATCTCCGACTTGGAAAGCTAAAACTCCGAGTGAAAATAAAGTATCCTTTCATATTAAAAAAGAAGATTTTGGTGCTAAGAAGCATGCAAATAATGAAGACTTTGACAAAAGAAGAGTAATTAAATGTTATAAATGTGGTTCTACGGATCATATTAGACCAAACTGTCCCTTGTTGATAAATAAAGAGAGTTCTGCAACTGTAAATCATATATTTGAAGCTTACGAAGATGATGTAATGTTACCACACACTTCTATGGGGGAAGTAAATGGATTCCCTATGCCTATTTTGCGGGACACAGGATCCAGTATTGATGTTGTGAGCCTCAAAGTAATAAAACCAGAAATGTTTACAGGTGAGCAGGTTTGGGTTCAGCAGCCATTAGATGATTCACCAGTGTGCTTACCACTAGCTGAAGTTGAGCTGAAAGGTGAGTTTGGACACTTGATAACTAAGGCAGCAATTGTATCTAACAAAGCCGATAAAGGTAGATATCTGTTAGGGAATAGAACTGCAGCCCTTATAGAAAAGATGGAGAACATTCCTGTTTCCCAACAACTCAATGCAATCCAAACACGAGCTCAGAAACGATTGGAAGAGGAAAAAGAGTTGGTGCATATCAAAGAAAATGAACCTTTATCTGTAGAGGAAACTGAGACGGCAGCTACAGAAGATATCGAAGATGATGATTTATTCTCTTTTCCTTCTAAAGAAGAATTCGAGGGCTTGTCATTACTAAAGATTGATTCTAAAGCCTTTATCACTGCTCAACAAGAGTGCACAGAACTACAATCTTTGGTGAAAAACATAGGTAAAACAGAATGCAAAATTGGGTTCAAAATTCTCCCAAATGGACTTTTGGTAAAAGGGAAGACAAATAAATTAGGTGAAGATAAACTTTTATTGGTAGTGCCTAAAGAATTTCGAGAAAGACTCAAAACTCTGTGTCATGACGGTGCAGCAAGTCATTTAGGCGTTACAAAAACTAAAGACATTCTTGCAAAATATTTCTTTTGGCCGAATTGCTACAAGGAAATAGAAGAATATGTCCGAAGTTGTGATCACTGTCAACGTGTGGGAAAACCTAATGACAAGAAAAAGGCTCCTATGAAATTAGTTCCAATAATTCAAGAAGTGTTTGCTAAAATCAATATTGATGCTGTCGGACCATTGCCGATTACTGAATCTGGAAAGAAATATTTGATTACAGCGATGTGCTTGGCTTCCAAATATCCTGATGCTGTCGCTGTAACGGATATCACATCCACTTCTGTCATCGATGCACTTCTTCAAATTTTTAGTCGCATGGGATTTCCGAGAGAAATTCAGCATGATCAAGGGACTTCTTTCATGAGTGAAGTCACAACAGAATTCTTTGAACGTTTTGGAGTTAAAGTTGTGCACAGTTCAGCCTATCATCCACAGAGCAATCCTGTTGAACGTTTCCATCGAACGCTTGGTCGAATACTCCGTGTCTTATGTGCCGAAGAAGGGCCGGACTGGGAAAAACATGTTCACTCCGCTTTATTCGCTCTAAGAACTGTTACTCACGAATCTACAGGGTTTAGCCCAGCTGAACTGGTTCATGGGAAAAACCTTAGAACACCTGTTACTTTACTCTATGAAAATTGGCTCCAATCCGAAGAAGAACAAACTCCAGTGACTGAATATGTGTTCACTCTACTTAATCGATTGAAACGGTACCAAGATCTTGCTGTCGAGGAAATGGAAAAATCCCAACAAAGAAACAAAATTTGGTATGACAAGAAAGCAGTGAAAAGAGAGTTTCAGGAAGGAGACTTAGTACTGATTTTCGCTAATTGTAGAGCAAACAAGCTTAGCCCACGCTGGACTGGGCCAGGTACTATTTTGAAAAAACTCTCTGAAACTAATTACGTGGTGTCCGTACCAAATAGGAAGGACAAGTCTCAGGTATACCATGTGAATATGTTAAAACCTTATTACAAGAGACCAGAACAGATTAATTATCTTTCCTTAGAATCTGAAGAAGGAATTGGAGTTGATGAATTAGAGATTCCTCATCTGGAACCAACTCCGAATGTTCTGGATTTATCAGAAATCACCCCAGAATTGACTGGAAATACATTGACAGAAGATCAATGTGAACAATTGAGAAATGTTATCTGGAAATATCGAGAATGCTTTTCCAATGTTCCAGGAAAAACTAACCTCGTCACTCATGACATCGAACTAGTGTCGGACGATGCGGTGCTGTCAAAGCCTTATAGGACATCACCTAGGCAAAATGAAATCCTACGTAAGGAGATACAGAAAATGCTTTCCATGAAAATTATTGAAGTAGGATATTCTGATTATACCTCACCTATGGTACTAGTGGAAGCACCTGGAAAAGAGCCACGTCCATGCATAGATTATAGAAATCTCAACAAAATTACGAAGACAAAATTTTACCCGCTACCGAATATAGAAGAAAGAATTGAAACAGTGTCTTCTGCAAAATTTATAACAGTTTTAGACTTGTCAAAAGGATATTGGCAAATTCCTTTGTCTAAACATGCTCAAAGGTTGTCTGCATTCGTCACAAATTTTGGCACATATATACCATTACGTATGCCATTTGGACTTAAGAACGCTCCTTATGAATTTAGTAGAATGGTAGCACAATTGCTGGAGGCTTGTGAAGATTTTGCTGTGCCTTATCTCGATGACATCGCCATATTTTCTGTTGGTTTCCAAGACCATATCAAGCACCTAGAAACCGTATTGCAAAGAATACAAAAGGCTGGTTTGACCATTAAACCATCTAAATGTAAATTTGCGCAAAGTCAAGTCAAGTACTTAGGACATATAGTGGGACAAGGATGTAGAAGGCCTTCAGATTTGAAGATAGAGGCTGTTAAGAACTTTCCAACTCCACGTACCAAAACAGACATACGAGCATTTTTAGGTCTAGCGGGATATTATTCTCATTATATTCCCATGTTTTCTACTATTGCCGCGCCTCTAACAGATGCTTTAAAAGGAAAATGTCGAAAAGGAGTGGTGCCTTGGACGGAATATTGTGAGAAAGCCTTTAAATCATTGAAGCAGGCTCTTGCAAGCAAACCAGTGCTTCATTCTCCTGACTATAACCGTCCATTCATATTACAGACAGATGCATCCGATAATGGGATAGGTGTGGTACTATCTCAAGTGACTGAAGAGGACCAAGAACACCCAATCGTCTATCTTAGTAGGAAGTTCTCGAATGTGGTAAAGAACTACTGTGTTAGTGAAAAGGAGTGTGCTGCTGTTATTTTTGGAATTCAGAGACTTAAATGCTATTTGGATGGCCAGAGCTTCACTATTGTGACTGATCACAATCCCCTAACTTGGCTCAAAACCAATGCAAGCAAAAATTCTAGAATTTTGAGGTGGTCATTGGCACTCCAATCTTTTAATTTCAATATAATTCATCGTAAGGGTACGCAGCACAAAAATGCTGACGCGTTGAGTAGGATCCCTCCTCTTCTTGTCAAGTAGTGTACTGTCTGGCAAATATGAAATGGGTCTTTAAAAAGAAAAAAGTTTCCTGTACTTTTGCATTTATATATACATTTAATGTTTTATATAATTATCTTCATATATATATTTTTTGTGTCATTTACAGTATCTATGTATGTGTAGTAGTTTTTGTTTTGAGTCTATTTTCAGCTTTTCGCCTACGTCGAAAAGTTTCCAAGAGGGGAGGAGTCTGTACTGTCCTAAAATGGAGATAGATGGCGCTGTCCGCGCTCGACGGAAGAGACGTCGCGATATTGAGTTGGAGGAGAAAGAGTTTGGCTTGAGCATGTCTGGATGCGGAACAGAGCTGGCTTCAAAAATGTCTAAATCTTGTTTCTAAAATTAATTTTAAATGTTTCTGTTTTTTTTTTTGTTGTTGTTGTCTGTGAATAAATGTACTTAATGTCAAAGTGTTTAGTTACTTGAAGCTAAGACATTACACTGGGTTACTATTCTGTCATTTTAAATTATTAAACTTTAGTATATCTTTAAAATTTGCATTATTAATGAACTTATTTCTTAGATATGGACCTACTTATATCTTAATGGGTTTTAAACACTAGAACATTATTCTCTTTATATTTCAGAAATAAATGCAAGTAATTGCTATAAAAATAAATTAATTTTAAATTTTGTAAATTTATAGAATTTATAAGATTTATTTTGCAAAATTTATAATAATTTTTAAGTACTTACAATGAGTTCTATCTGTTAATAACTCTAAAAAAAAGCGAGAGATAAATCTCAAATGAATGAATTTTCCGTAGCAGCAATAAATTTAATGGATATGCAAGTACACTATTTCAACGTTATGCTTCACCATCAAATGCATCTTTCCGTAAATTATAAGTTGCAATCAAACACAGCGGTACCCCCCCCCGGCAAGTTTGGAAAATCTTTAGGTGAAATTATAAAGTGTTATTAAAATTTGCATACAACCCCTTATTCTATAGCCGTAATTTGACTACATGAACAGGGCGACGCTAGAGCTCTCCCCACACTACAAATGAACTCTTGACCGCAAAAAGGGGGAGGGAAATGTTTATCTCTTGCCGCTTATACTTTCGGCCGTTTTGGTTTTTAAAAGAACTGAGTTTGAAAGAGCCACGGAATTCAGAGGGTTAACGTCCATGAAGTATCCTATTGATTTCCTTTTTTTTTCTCTGTTATATTCTCCTTGCCATTTTCTATTGTTCGTTTACCATTTTCTTTCCTTCGTCTGCCGTCGAGAGACTCTCTTTCAAAGATTTCACTCCGAATGCCTTTTCCTTCTGAGAGACTGATAAATCCGAGTCCTGATCTTGGGTTCCGAAGGCATTGAAAAGTAAAGTAGTATGGCTCTACAGTTTCAACCGAATGAAAAGAAAGGTAAGTCTTTTTATAATAAGCGTTAACTTTTTATAACTCTTCACAGAAAGGTAAGTGTTTTTATAACTAAGCGAAATATCAATAAATGGAAGGAAATCTCCCAATGTATATATATCTGGTCTTACCAAGTGTCCAGACTAAGGAACTCCAATGGGGACAATTTACTTAATTTGTTTCATATTATAGCGCTTACAAGGACTGAAATTTTTTATTAAAATCTTTTTGATTTAAAGAAAGGTCTTCTTCCAGTTTTAAGATAGTTGAAATAATTTGTCAAAAAGTAATAAAATACTTCTTAATTATTAAATTTAGGTCCTATTTTACAAAACCAAGGAATTTGCTTCAGAATCTTCAAAAAGAAAATTTCATAAGGTATGTGAAATTAAACAGAAAAATTAATTAATTGACAGCTCTAAATTCAGACTGAGTCAAGTTCCATTTAAGTAATAGGAGTTCATTTTTAATGAAGACATTAAGAATCGTCTTTAGAATTAATCTTCCTTTCATTTTTTTTCTTTCGAATTCTAGATTCGCTTTCTCCTTTTACTTTTGCTTCACATGGCGAAATAATAATACTTTAAATAAAACAATGAAATACTATATTATTATAAATAAAACAATAAAAAATTAAAATAATATAATAACCTAAATGCCATTCAATGTTGCTCCGTAAATTAAATTTTATGTTAAAATCGTTGTAATGAATTGAACGGAAGCTATTTTCGACACAAGAGTTTAAATAAGAGTTAATATTCTTTGTGGTCTCGAAGACTAAGGCTATTTAAACAATATTATTTTATTTGTAAAATCTTAACACAAAATCTGTAAACACTATTGCATTTTTCAAAAAAGTAAAAATCAATATAAAAAGATAAAAAAAACGGTGAAAACTTTAAAGTCACATTAATGTTATGAAAGACAATTGAATGAACAATTATTTTTTCAATCAAAATTTTGACAGCCAAAAAGTTGTTTTTTTTAATTTCTTGCCTTTAATCAATTATAGTTTCGATTCTACTCCTGCAATATATTGTAAAATTGTGTATTGTGAATATCTGCAGAATGATTCAAAATGAATTTATGAATTAAATAATTTCTTATTGATAGTTAAATAAGATTAATTTTCTGAGGATTTCAATTTCTTCATACTATTCACTCTGGCTTATATAATGTTTCAAAAATTTATTATTATAATCCGAATATTACCTAATTCAATTTTACAGAGAAAAAAAATTGAAAAGTTTCACTGAAAAAAATGTCATTACTTTTATTTTACGCCATTTCTTTAATCCATAAATGAGGATGGCTAAATCATCAAAGGCTTTAAACAATCCGATTAAAGAAATCTAATGAATATACCATGGAAAGTTAAACCTAAAAAATATTTTTCATTATTAACTGCCAAAAATAAGATTATTTTTGAAGTTTTAAAATATTACTCATCTGTCTCATAACTTTTAAAGTTTCTGCTTCTTAATAAAATTATTTATTAAATATAACATTGTTCAAACCAAATCAAGTACCAAAAATTTTTTAAAAAATTATATTTTTGAGAAAATGCATGTGTTTATTTTTGGACAGAAAATCCGTTTTTATAATACATATTACGCTGATAGAATGAATTATTATGAGAAAAATATTAGTTTAAACATTGAATTGAATGTGATTCGAGACATTAGTTGAATGAGCTATTCAAAATATATCAGCATGAAATTTTGAAATTTTATTTCTGTGACTATTTTGCTTAGATTTTGGAAATAAAAGTACGTAACATTGAAGATTCTTTACAAAATTTTGATTTCTAAAATTATTATTCTTATCATATTTATTTGCTTGGAGTGAAAAGAATGAACTCATTTTTATAAACCAGAAAGCATTTGCCACTTCGAAGAGAAAACTGGAAAATGGACGACCGGATGTAGCTTGTTCCGAAATGTTTGAAATTAGGATTAATAGTTAAATATAAAACTAATATCCAAATTTCAAGCATTTCGGGACTGACAAGATCATGACTAAAGAATATAGCTATACATTTGTATCCTTTATATAGTATATTAATCTGAAAAAATCCTCTTTACACATTTACTGACCAAAACAAAGGTTCAGAGGCTGAAATAAGAATATTCCCTCTTCACATAAATGTAAACAATTAAAAAACATTGAGCATCTATTGACAGAACCCTACGACCATATATTCACTTCTTGTTTTATCATGCATAAATTGTTCCAAGAGTATTATACGATTTAGCTTACATATTTAATGGATCCTATGTCAAAAGTACACATCTCTACAGGAAAAAGTCAGCTCATAATTAGCACGAAAAAGGCAGTTTATTTTCTCAACTCGTAATTCCTATATTAATATTTATATGATCCTATCAGCCCGTTTGTTTAAATACGTAGATGTCTGAAAGTTTTCTTTTCTGGTTAGAATACAAAATTATGCTTTGTTTTTCATATAACATCTTGTTGACTGATATCCGTAGATACAGCCTTTTGTATTATATATCATTTCCGAATTATTAATAACATTATTTCTTATCATGAATTTTGTTTTTTTTCTTTATATTTATTAATATGAAAGTTAATCACAAAGGTAAAAGTTTAGTTTTTTTTAATGATCTGCCAGGAAATATATGAAAGCATTGAAATTTCAAGAGAAAGTAACAAAAATTGTATGTCTGCTTAAACCTTTTCCAAAATTACCCTATTCTTCTATCATTCAAATTTGATATTCCGTTTGACTGGGTACTCATGCACATTACAGAAGAATGTGAATTCATTTCGGTTGTAGTATTTTAGATGGGGAAAAGGATTTTTTCCCTTTAAGATCTACAAAATATATTTAGAGATAGATATCGATATTCTTATACATATATTTGGAAATTATGTATCAAAAGATTTTCAAAGGTGATCAAATTTAAGCTTAACATTAGCAAATTGTGTTAATGCTTACAAATGATTGCACTACTTTCCTAAATAAGGCTCTTTAGAATAAAATGGTATACCACTAAACGAGAACAAGCAAGGAGCATTGCATGAAAAAAATATCTTAGCCTTTATTGGCCTCATATTGCATTTCTAAAAAGAACCAATGTTTTAAATAAACACTGTCACATGCATATACATATACATGATTATATATTTGAAAAATAAAAGCAGTGATGACAAGGAGAGCTCATCTCCAAAATGTCTGAGCTTTTATATCATTAATCTTTTTTTTGTCTTCAGATATTTGAGATATAGATTATATATATAAATGCATAAAACATTAACAAAATTGAATTATTCTAGTGTCAACTGTTCCTTTCATGACGAAATATTATTTCTTGAATAATAATTATTTCCTTTCTTATTCAGTTTTAATTTTACCTTTCTTTGATTTTGGTTAGATTAAGGCCACTTAGATTTTAGTAAATACATCAATATGTTGTGATAAACAAATACATCCACCTACCATATCTTGCTACGTAGCATCTTTCATTGCAACATTACATAATGTTTATGTTATCAGTTATAAGCCTTAGTTTTCTTTATATTTTGTATTTGTTGCAAAGGATAAATTCTTCATTTAAAATTCTTTGATTGAGAAAAATTTGTCTGAGATCGAAATTATTAATCATTAGAAGCATGTTTAAAATGGATTAAATTATCGGTATTTATGTTTATAAAATCTCAATCATATGCAAAAGACATATAATTCTAATTTTGAGAATAATTTTATTCTTTGATTTTTAAAAGCGTAGTATAGATTTTACTTTTTGAAATGTTTTAATATTCATATTAGATTGAACACTTTAAATTTGATACAATTTTAGGCATCAACAATTTTAATTGAAAATTGAAAACATTATATTCATTGAAATTTTTATCTAAAATATATATTCATTTAAATTTACATCTTTAGCTAACTGGAAAATCTTAAATTTTATTTTAAAAACAGAATTTAAAGAAAAATAAATTCCTTCTCAAACTTCTTCCTACGTGTTAACTTTTAAGTCTAATTCTTTCAAGAATTCAAATTTTTAACAAAATCTGTAGTATCTGAGACATACTTAATAAAAACCTATATTAATATACATGCTATTAAATGAGTAGAATTATATTTATAATTAGGAAACTATTTACTCGTGGGATGAACCTTTTTTTGAATTTGTATGCTTTAATGGGAATAAAGGGAGTATACATGTCGAGCAGTAAGTATTGCTCTGTTAATTAAAATTTGTTGTTTCACTCCTATTATATTTAAACTTGTACTTCTCATAAAACAAAAATTTCATAAAATAATTTATATTTTGCAAACAAGTTTATCTTTAAATATGATCATAACTTTTAAAAATTTCATTAGGAAAACAGAAAATATGCTTTCAAAAAAGTGTTAAAGAATGCATATGAGGAAAAATCGAACAGTTTCAAATACAATTTTTTCTTCCAGATAGTCAATATTTCATTAAATTATTGATGATTCCCACTTCATTATAAAAATATTTAAAAATTAAATAATTTTAAATAAAATTACATTGTATAGCATGGATAAAAAATAATCTTAAATGTACAAAATTCAAAACTATTGAAAGAACCCATTTCCTCATGGGTGCATCTTCTTTAGGTGTGACGTCATCAATGACCATGAGGTACCCTATTGATTTCCTTTTCTTTCTGTTTTAATCTCCTTTCCATTTTCTAACGTTCGCTTAGAATTTGCTTTTCCTCATCTACCGTCAAGAGACTGTCTTTCAGAGATTGTTGTA
>JAOUZG010015801.1:0-27462 GCA_026289955.1 Argiope argentata | reverse complement strand
ATATATATATATATATATATATATATATATATATATATAAGGTATGTAAATAAGTTTTGAGCTAAAGTAAGCGCCAAAGTCATTGAAGGGAAACATTTAGTAATCATCCTTCAACTTAAGAAATAACCCCCTGAAAAGCATGTTGGTTATAGTTTCAATATCAGTAATCTAAAGAATTTTGAATCAATGCATATCGGAATTGGAGACTGTACACACAGACAGAGCTGGATTATCTACATCCTCTGAAAAAAATTGGATTTTTTTTTAGAAAAATTCAGTTTTAGCTTTCATTCGATTTTTTAAAAAAACAAGTATAAGGATTTATTTACATTTGAACCAAGCATTCTTTAGATTTTAATTCATTTTTTTCATCATGTTTTATTCCTGTTTTCAAATTTGCAAATTCAATTGTTTGATGACGTTCTTGTCTTCGGACGCCGAGTGGCGCAAACACATGACTCAACAGATTTGACGAACTTTGAATTTGTGCTTTAAAAAATCTTGCATTTGCTTAAATATTTAATTTGAAATTGTTTTTAATTAAAATTCTTGTTTACGCGAGATATTGAAATCAAGTCATTTGAAGATGGGTCACAGTTAAGAGGTTTTTAAAAAGTAATGTATTTTTAATAATATTCTATGTTAGAACAAATTGTATATAATGACTAAATATTTTTAAAAATAAAAAGAAGATTTAGATGTCTGGAAAGGAAAGGAAGAGAGTGATCTTGCATTATTCAAAGAGCCATGCAAAGCTTATTTCATTTCTGCATATTCAACTTATAATCCTTAGGATGTTAAATTAACTGAGAGTGGAAGAAAATACAATTTTTCCCACATTTTTTTATCTGTGAACTATATTACAATAAATATTTTTGTTTCTATTTTGATTAGCAACAAACATGAAACATTTTGTAATTTACGAAAGCAGTGCAGTTAATGTCTGAGTTCTATAGTCTTTATTCTGTATCTTTTTTCAGAAATAAAAATAAAACATTAAAATAAGGAGATCAATTTCAAAGAAACAGTGATTAATAAGATAATTTTCAATTATTAAGAATTCTCATTATTTATGTTTAGAATCGAATTTATTCTTCTAAGTTCTCAGTGTGACACCAAATGCCTGTCCATCATATATTGACACAATCGCCAGATTTCAATGTTCAGCGTTTTTTCACCACACGAACACTATGTTGCCTTTCTTGCTCGGTAAGACACAACATGAACAACTTTTTGCATTTTTAAAGTCAATCAAATTTTATACAATCATTCACGCATTTTTTATAGGTACTTTTATACACGGTATGTTTTTGGTTTGATTAATGTGCATTAATATGATTTTAAACTGATTTTGTCGCAGTATAATCAAAACCATGGCTTTTGCGAGAGAAAATTCCTAACATTCCATTCGAATTTATTCATCTTCTCTTCTGTGTAGTGATATATAAGATATATTTGGTTTGTTTCAAAATAAATAACCTATTATGATAGTAGTGTTTTTTTACATAAGTAAAATTTATTTCATTTTTTAATTAATATTCTAAAGCTTTGATTAAAAGGGCATACGATATAAAAACAAGGCAGAAATGAAATATTTGACTTAATTCACTTTTTGACAATATTACAGCATAAGGAATTTTTGAAATATATGGTTTTATTATTAGTAGTATTCAAACAAAAGTTTAAATTCAGCATCATAGCAGTAAAGTCGTAAGAGACTTCTACACTTTCTACTGTAAAAAACTTTTACAAGTAAAACTCACTGATATCACTTAAAAAAATGATAAGGCCCCTTCACCCATTCACCCACCCCCAACCCAGCACACAGGAAGAAAATCCCATTCTTTTTTAACTCCACGAACTCAACAAGGTTACCTCTACCTCTCAAGACTCACTTACATTTTATTAGATGAGTGTTCAAAATTTATTGTGATTAAAGAACTAAACATTGTGTAATCATCCCAACTTCTTGTCTTCTGCTAAGTGATATTGAAATTTGCTTTTGTTGCCACGCGATTCCTTATTCTTTTGCGGGCATAACCACTAGCACCTGTCTTTATATATATATATATATATATATATATATATATATATATATATATATATTTATATATATATATATATATATGTGGCCGTATGTAGTGGAAGAATTGTGGCCCAACATCATTGCGAAAACACACGTTCAATTTCCAACTTCGTTTTTATTCCATTTCAAGAAGTGCGCAGCACAACAGAAGAAAGTTTACAAGGCGAAAAATGGAACGAAACAATTATCTCTGGTCTTATATACTATGATATTCTTATGAACTACACGGGTATAGATTTCCTACGCGATGATGTTTACCTTACATTTAAGAAATAAAAATCGAATGATTTTTAAAAGCATCTATTTATATTAGTGATTTATTATCCACCCACTTGGCACATAAAGTATTCAATTATCCATTATCTTTGTAATATTCCATTCTATTTATTAAATAAGGAAAGAAGAATGGATCAGAAAATAAAATTTTAGAATGAAACTACCATGTATTAAATACAGACAAATGTATAGAAATTAATTATAATTGAAATTTGAAGTTTTAAATATTATTGTATTAATATACCATTTAATAAAGTTCTTCTCTTGATGAATATTACAGAAAGCGTCTTAGATGTTTGTATCAAGGAATTCTGAGATGAAAAAGCAAATAATCCAATAAAACATTAAGACATATATTTCATTTCTAGCTTTCTTTCGTACATTGATTTAATAAGAAGATGAAAATTAATTATAAATCATTCAGTGCTTCTGAGAAAATAGACAGAAATTTGCTATTGCATTTTCTACCCGTGATTAAAACTTTAGATCATGATTATGTATCTGAGAACTAAGCATTTTAATGTAGTACGCATAGATGTTGCATTTGCATGTAGATTGCTGATACATTGATTAGTGTATAGTTAAATCTCACAGCAAATAAGCTAAAAAATGAGTTTAATATATTTCAGATTTGACAAAACTTTAGTAATTATAAGCATTTTCATGTTAAAAATATCTCTTTCCTGTGAATTAATCAACAGTTGTTTCTAAAATTATTAATATGATCCCTATCTTACTTATTTTAGATAAAATGCTTAATATTAAAAAAAAGAATGCAACTCATTTAAACACCTTTAATGTAATAAATACATTAACTCATTTCAAGTTTCAGCTTGTGTTATATATATACATACAAATAAGCATGCATTTTGAAAGAACTAAACACTATTGATATCCATTTAAATTTAATCTCTCAAGGATAATCTGTTATTATAATTGTCATTCTTGAGAGAATCTCTATTTGTGAAATTTTAAAAATCGTAACTCCATCAGCATTTTTTTCCTTAATTTAATAAGATAATAATTATGCATTCTCTTATAACATTTGCTAAGAAAGGTATGTCTATTGCAAAAAGGCTTACAAATTAGTTGCTGGGATACGGTTATAGAAGATATCTTATAAATATTTAGTCATATTTGCCTTTATTAAGACTGTTTAGTTGAATTAGTAATACATGTTTTGTAAAATATCATAGAAACAATTCCGCTCATTTATTTTCCAAAAATATTATGCTTGATATTTGTTTCATATCATGCAGTTTCGTGCTGAAAATTACATTTTTATATGTTTCATTTGGATAGCTTAAGGTTATAATATAAAAACAAAACCTGAGCTTCTCGATAGAATAATCTCTGATATGCTGTAAGATATGCAATTAAAATGAAATCTTATTTAATACCAGTCGCCCTTGACCACCAGCCGTTTCGCCAGTATCAATACTGGCTAAAGATTCAATTATTTTTTTCTTTTGGTCTCATAAAGAAATCTTGCTGAAAAATCTGTTAGGTTTCAAATATCTATGGTCATATAATTCACTTATCCTATTATGAAGGCCTTGAGAAGTCCTGGTCTTTGAATTCCGCATCTCTCTCTGATTTTACATCAGTGCTCGTACAAACCAGTTTTTAATTAAAGTGGAAATGATGAAACTGCAATTAATATAGAGACCTTTTTACTCAATCCAAACATGCCTTTAAATAAAACTGAGAACTGAATACAGAGAAGTCCAACATTGAAGTATCATGCTCACTACACCAGATGAAATGCTGTAAATTTTCATAATTTATAATATCCCAGAGAATTATTCAGCAATCATTTCATGGATTCAATGAAAAATTCAGGTTTTAACTTTATTTTTAAATGTATATATAAATTAATAATTAATGTATATTTTATATGTATACATACTCTTAACAACGATATTTTTGGGAGCTCTTAAATATATCAAAAAATGTGATGTTTAAATTTATAGACAGTTCTTTGGACCTGATATCGCCAATGTTTATAAAATAATGATATCGAAATTTCTCAAATATATCAATTTCCATGACAGATTTAATTAATTATAGTTCCACTTTTTTATTTAAGGTCTTAGTGTCTCAAGAATATTATAACAGAGCTTACGATAAAAGTAAAAGTTTAGAAGTCATAATCCAAAAGCATTTGTTTTACCTCAATTTCTAAGACTATATATATTTTTAACTTAGGCCATTTGTTAAAAAAATGTAAATATATAACAAAAAAATTAGAAATTAACTGCTGAGCTCCGATTTCAAAAGATGTCTTGTAGAAAATAAGCTAGATTTGGTTTAACTATCATATCAAAGATAAATAATATGAATTTTAAAAAAAAACCTAGATCAAACTCCTAAACTAAAATATTAAAAATTAAAAAGAACATTGTATTTAGAGAGCGCTAATGCTGCTACTTCTAAAACACAAATGAATTAAACTGAATTAGCAATAATGATTAAGTTTAAAGTAAAATTCAATGGCAAAAGCAAAAAAAAAAAAAATGAATCCGGCCTGAAGACTTTTTCAAGGATCACTCTCAGGCAAAGATTCAAACAGGGATTTTTTTTTCTGGGAGAAATTTGACAATTTTGTTAAAAATTGATTCCTCGTCACCTTAAAATTTCAGAATATTGAGATCTTAGAGAAAAATTAAAATTATAGAAATATAAGAACAAATTTGAATTCAAATAGATTACATAAAATGTTTAAATTAGACAAAAGATCGTAAAGCCTAAATCAGAATATAACAGTAATATATGTACTCAAACAAACATGTAAAACAATTATTTTCAAAATATTTTAAGTATATAAATAAAATTAAAAAGGCATTCTCAAACCATCACACAGAAACAAAACATAGTAATTAGAAAAAGAAATCTAAACACATACCAAATTAAAAAGAACTCCAGAAGTTTGAAACTGACAGAAAAAATTTGGACTTTTCCGTGAGTGTTTGAATGGACTTTGTATGAGGACAGCACAAACAAATTTATTTACAGATATTTACAGGTATATACAAGATGAATTTAAAAAAAAAAAATAAAACTTCAGAGAACACAATCCAGCAATAATCAGTCATTTACAGCGTAAATGCACGTCTTACGCACAATAAACACAGTTTGCAAAACAGCTATAGTATAGCACAGAAACAGTTAAACACAGCGTTAACAGCAAACGCAAACACAGCTCACAAATCCTTTAGTCCAGCGAGACGCTTTTTATTTCAGAGCAAACTCTCAACTAACTTGATCAAATCACTATAGCAACTCACTAACTCGCTCCGGCTATTCGTCCTTATATAGCCGAAAAGCGCGTGCACCTGAATCTCGTGAAAATTCTCAAAACATCGCGCACAATCTAGCGGCTACTAGACTATTCCTTTCGCCAAACCAATCAAGCTGGCGCGAGGCTCCTCGCCAACTTCGCCATCTTTGGCGAGTTTTCGTGCCGCTCGCCCGCTTGTAACAATATAGTTCTAATAAGTACTTGAAGCGCCATCAATTAAGTTAAGGTTACAGTTCAAAGTGAATAAACTAGAATGTTTGTTTTAGTTTTAAAAATTAGTTAATTTTTTTCTTATTAAAGTTTGTATGTTGCAATAGTTTTTGGGAAAATCATTAGTGACTAAGCTTTTATTAAGGTTGTTTGTGGCTACCATGTAAGTATTTTTGTTATTACAGATATTTTTAATCCTATTAAACTTTGAGAATTTTAGATTTTTGGAAATTTTAGGGTTTAAATTAGAGTGGTAGTCAGTAATTATTTTAAGTTAAATTAATCTCTTTTGAAATAAATACCTATTAAAGTTTTTCCATATAAAATTTGTAAATTTAAATCCAAATAGTTTGCTTTAAATTAATTATTGTTTGTTTCAGTTAAAATTATATCTTTTGGGTAACAATTAAGATCTATATTAGTATTATTTAAGTTAATAACAATAGGTAGTCTATATATCTATAACCATTTTTTAAACTGTCTATAATTATTTTCTTCTCGAAATAATGTAGAAAAATATTAGCCAGAGCACTTGAAAAAGCTGTACCCATTGGAATTCCTTTTTAGTTGTTTATAAAAATTAATGCCGTTAAACACGTAGTTTTCTTTAATATAAAAGTTGCATAACTCTATCCAATTGTTTTTTGTAATGATCTCTCTATTTAAATAAACGTCATAAATAAAGGCATAATCCTCTAATAAGTTTTCATGAGGTAGACTGGTATATAAATTTTCAAAATCATATGTATTAAGTTTATTAATATTGTTTTCTTCTAGAAAGTGCAAAAAACTTGATTACTATTCATTATAAAATCATTCTCTTTTTTTCATTTTATTTAAAAATATTTTCAAATTTTTTTTAAAAAAAATTCCTTGTGAAATAATTGTAACTTTCGGTGCTACAAGTTACAAATCTAAATGTAATTGATTTTTTAATGAAATTTTACCTTTGGGGATAGTTTAAAAGGAATAAGGATAGTTTAAAAGAGCAAGTTTTTATTTTAGTTTTTGTAGCGAAGGCTAGCATTCCTTTATCTAATTCATTTTTCCCGGTAATGTTTAACATGTAAGTAGAATTGACTTTTGGACTCCGATTATAGAAGATGTGGAAAATAAGCCATGATTGGCTTAAAACTGTTTATTCCAATTAGAAATACATGTATTGTAAAATATCATAAATAAATTTTCCTTACTTTTCAATTATATCTTGTTTTATATATGTTGTATTTCATGAAGATACGTCTTGCAATTTACATTTTTATATGCTTCCTTTGGTGTTCGGTAAATGTCATAATATAAATTTGTCAACGGACATTTATTATGTAGTAATATTTATTCTGGTTTTATTTTCTTTTTCTGTTTTATCTGTTATTTTATGCTTTTCTTAAATTGTCATCAAATTGGATTTTTTTGAAGTATTATATTATTAAAGTTAAAGCAAACGATTTTATTTTAATTAAAGCATTATTAAAAGTTAAAAGTAAACGATTTTTTTTGTAAATATATTTTGTTAATTGCATTTCGATGAATTCTTGTATATGCTATTTTAGTGAAAGGATAATAAAAGAAAACGATGGAATTCGGAAACGCTTGGAGTCTTGTCTTGAATTTTAAAAATATAAGATGCTCTGCAAGCTACATAAATATATATATAGAATTTGAAGCTTAAGAAAACGGTTAGTTTTTTTAGAAAGCATATTAAATTGTGGTGCCAACCGGACGTGATTGAAGAAAAAGTACAGTAAATTAAACTTTCGAATCCAGTATTTCCGTTTCTATTATGGAAGATCTAATTAAACGGCGTAGTCCAATAAGGGCTAATTTTACGAAGCGTTATTATGCGTTAATAACGGCGTTGAAAGAAGAAAATTTAAATAAGGGTGATATTGAAATAAAACATTGTTCCTTAGAAAGAGTTGCTACTAATTTGGCAGAATTTGACGAAATTGTATGTAAAGCATTAGTAGGGACTGAATCTGAAAAATATGAAGTAGAGTATGAAAAAATAGAAAAATATCGTGAAAAATTAGATGCTGCTTGATTCTTGTAAAAACTTGTTTCGAAAAACTTTCTTCTATATCCAAAGTGCCGGAGTCAGTTAATGTGGCGAAAGCTAAATTAAAACTTCCCGAAATTGAATTAATTAAGTTTGACAGTGAAGTGAAAGATTGGCTTAGCTTTTGGAGTCAATTTGGAAGAATTCACGAGGACGTTACCATCGGTGATGAAGTGAAATTTCAGCATCTGATGCAGAGTACTATAATAGGCAGTAGAGCGCGGGAAATAGTTGATAGTTATCCGCCAACTGCAAAAAATTATGCAAAAGTTATTGATAGCCTGAAGGCTAGATTTGGCCGCGAAGAACTTCTTGTTAAATATTATGTTAGAGAACTACTTTCATTGGTTGTAAAAAATGCTGTTAATATGAATTCGAAATTTAATATAATGCAACTTTATGACAAATTGGAATCATATTTAAGGTCACTGGAGTCTATTGGTGTAACTACTGAAACATATGCAGCTATGCTTTTCCCGCTTGTGGAATCGTGCATTCCTGAAAATGTATTGAGAGTTTGGTTACGAAATCCAGTGAAAATTACAGTAGACAATACCGATTCTTACGGCGATAAATTGTTGCAATTGCTATTATTTCCGAACGGAAGTGGAAGGGGAAGAGAGGATTTTGATGGCAAAATGAGGCTTCAATTCCACAGAAACTCGGAAGCAAAGTAAAAAATATCGAGAAGTCGAAACTGTTCCGACGGCTAATGATTTGGTTTATGAAGCCAAATCTTTGAAGTCTTGTTTATTTTGTGGAAAAGTCCACAATTCACAAGATTGTTTTAAGGCTCAAAAATGTCTTTTGATGAAAAACAAGGTATTTTAAAGAAGAATAAGGCCTGCTTTACTTGTTTAAAGGTCGGACATGTTTCCAGAAAATGCAAATCTAGTGTTCAATGTATGCTTTGTCAGGGAAGACATTGGACAATTATGTGTCCTGGAAAGGTCAATAACACCAAACCTAATGCCGCAGAATCTCCCAGCACTGATGGAAATATAGTTTTATCAAATCAAAGTGAACCGGAAATTCTTTTACAAACCCTTTTAGTATTAATTGAGACGGGTGGAAGAAACAAAGTGGTAAGAGCATTATTTGATACAGGATCGCAGAGATCATACATTTTGAAGTCAACTGTTAATGAAAGGAAATTAACCGCAGAACGAAGTCAAAATTTAACGCATGTAGTAACACAATTGTTATGAACTGGCTGTGAGTAATTTGAAGAGAAATTATTCTTGTAATATTCAAGTTTTGGATCAGGATATAATTTGTGGTTATATTCCTAGCATACAAAAGGGCCCATGGGTCAAGGAGCTACAGAATAAAGATATCCAATTCACTGATGTTGGTAAAAGCTCGATGCCTATAGAATTGTTGATAGGAGCTGATTATGCTGGAAATCTCTTCACAGGAAATATATGTCCATTGTCATCTGGTTTGATTGCTTTTGAAACCTATTTGGGTTGGAGTGTAATGGGAAAACCAAAAGTGGGTTTCAACAAAAACTCCTCTATATCTCTTTTTATGCAAAGTAATGACATTTCAGACCTGTGGAGACTAGAAACTATAGGTATAATGGACCCATGTGAGACTGATAAATCTAAAGATTTAGAACATAAAGCTTTAGACTATTTTTCCAGAAATGTAAAAATTGGCGAGAACGGAAGATATGAGGTTAAGCTTCCCTGGATGCGCAGTCAAGAGGAATTACCTTCAAATAGAGACATCGCTGGGAAAAGACTCGTTTCTACTAGCATGAAGTTATTAAAGAGCAATCAATTCGAATGTTATGATGCTGTCTTCGAAGAGTGGAAGAAAGAAGATATTATAGAAGATTCTTGTGAGGGTCCTGGTCACTATTTACCTCATCGAGGAGTGTTTAAGAATGATTCCACCACCAAAGTGCGGCCAGTTTTTGACGCTTCATGCAAGTCAAGAGGAAATCTTACTTTGAATGACTGTTTGATGAAGGGTCCAAATTTTATAGAGACAATACCTTCAGTACTCATGAAATTTCGGGAGAAAACTTTTGGTGTTGTTTCTGACATCAAAAAGGCGTTTCTACAGATATCAGTCGCTAAGGAAAACAGAAAATACTTAAAATTTCTGTGGTGGAAGGATGAGAACAGAGATGCGACTAAAGTGTATCAGCATGCCAGAGTAGTGTTTGGCCTGAATTGTAGTCCCTTTCTGTTGAGTGCTGTCATTCACCATCATTTGGATCAATATCTATCTTCTCCTTACCATGATACTGCTCTGAAGTTAAAGAACTCATTTTATGTCGACAATTGTTTGACATCAGTAGATTCAGAGCAGGAGCTGCAGCACTTTATTGAAGACTCAACAAAACTGATGGCACAAGCCAAGTTTGACCTTAGAGGTTGGGACTTCACAGGAGATGCAGTTTCATTAAAAGATCCAAACCCAACTCCTGTTTTAGGACTTTTGTGGGAAAAATCAGAAGATGTGCTTTTCTGTGATAATTCTTTACTGGAAATGCCTCCCGGTACAGTTACTCGACGTGTGATTTTACCTCTGACGTACTTATCAGAAGATTCCAATTACCTCATTCCTCTCACTCCGTCAGTGTTCATACAAGATATTCCGACGGTGGGAGTGCCCGATTTAGATAAACTGGACACTACCAATGTTAATAGGCGTTGGAAATATCGACTAAATCTTAAACAACACTTAAGAAAAAGATTTCGTCGTGAATATCTAGGCATATTATTACAACCACGGAATAAAAATAATTATTACGAAGTAAAACCTGGAGAAATCGTCTTAATAGAAGATGGTTCAAAGAAAAGATTAATGTGGCCAATGGCTAAAGTTCTTGAGGTTTATCCAGGTAAGGATAAAAATGTCAGAGTTGTGCGATTGAAAACATCAAGTGGGGAGATTGTACGTCCTGGTCGTCGGATTTATCCCCTTGAGATAAAATGTGCAGAAGATGAAAGCCATCTTAGGGAAAACCCTCTTACAACAAGAAGAGGTAGAACTATAAAAGTGCCTTCAAGATTTTTGAGGACTTGAACAATGCAAATTACTTTGTATCCAATGCTTATTTACCTTATTTTCTGTTTGATTATTTACGAATAATCAAAGGTGGGAGTGTTCGGTAAATTTCATAATATAAATTTGTCAACGGACATTTATTATGTAGTAATATTTATTCTGGCTTTATTTTCTTTTTCTGTTTTATCTGTTATTTTATGCTTTTCTTAAATTGTCATCAAATTGGATTTTTTTGAAGTATTATATTATTAAAGTTAAAGCAAACGATTTTATTTTAACCCTCTGAGCGTTTCCATTCTACGCGTGAAACTTCTGTAAAATGAAGGAAGCGGGACTAGTTTTCTGTCGTGGAAGCGTGTCAGTTTCGCTGAAGAGATGCACAGCAAGCGTGCAAGGGTTTCTTTCTTTCCCCTCCCGTTCTTCATGGGAGGTCAGCTAGCCTTGGGTATCAGCAAATTAGGGCCCATTCATGCCAAATTTTATTGCTTTCGTTTATTTTGTACGGCTACAAACGTCAGATGGTTTCTAGGAGTAGAGTATAGGTTACTTTTTAACCCCAATTGCTGATAGCACTTTCTAAACTGTTACACAGTGTAAATATAAACAGATAGGTTTTCACTTAATTTTTGCTGGATATATTAAGTACAGAAACTTTCATCATACATTCGGTCTTATTATACATATACTTTCAAAATTAGCAATTAATGAAGGATTAAAATTGTATTCATATCTTTTATTGTTTTTCCAAATAAATTATTTTGCACCTAGCAATCAATAGTTGCAATAAAGTAGCATTTTTCTAGAATTAGAACAAAACACGGATAGTTCAGTTAATCAGATACATATAAATAACAATATATAACATAAATTATTTTTTAGAAGAACGGGCATCATATTCTATTATAATAAGAGATACAAATCAACAAATTGATTAGATATCTAAAAAAAGCATAATTCTAGAAATATAATTAGCTACTAATGTATTCATGATCCGAGTTCTTAAATACCCCGTAGCAATTTTAACAAAACTCATTATTGTTTGTAATCATTGCTTTTTATTTAAAAAAAAATTATGGCATCTCCGCTCTTGAATGCTTCAAAATAAGGAAATTTTAAAGTTCAAATATCGTGAAATATACCAAAGTAAATAAAGATTAAATGTCCTTATTAAAAATTTATTTTTCAAATTATAGAATATTCTAGTGATTTTAAAGTGTTTGTGAAATTTATAAAAATTATCAACGTTTTTTGCGATTTTTCTTTCATTTTTCCCATTATTTTGAGTACACATCCAATGAAATTGCTACCTTCAAAAATAATAAAAGGCAGCTTGAACAAACAAACGATTCCTTTTAAATATTATACTGCAATATATTTTATTCCTCATAAATTTCGGTGCGTTTATAATGTTTAGTATTCTTAAAAAAATACAATGGACATAAATTAATTTTCTAATTTTCGTCCATTCTGTAAAAGAAAATACTAATGATTTATTGCTATATTTGCTAGTTTTATCAAGCAAGATAATTCACAAAAGTTTCAGTTGTACCTTACATTACATCTTTGTATTTTACATCTTTTTATAAAATCGACCATTGAAAAGTAATTGGTGTCATAAATATGTGAAATTAAACTTGTAAAACATATTTTCACTTATGTAACTTTGCAACATACCCTTTTCTTTTTCTTTTTAATGCCGCTAGTAGTGGAGCTAACAATCATTGAAATTTTTTTTAATAATTATTCATGCCGATGGATTCAATAAAGGAATAAGCATCTAAGTTTGGCAGGAATCCCCAACTTTTCCTCAAATTAATTAAGAAAATTCAATGTTTTAGAACCGTATTTGAAATTTGCTTACAAGAAAAGGTTACTTTTGTGGATTATCTCCATAGACTGATAAAATTACCAATATATATAAGTAAATGAATTTAATGAAGAGATAGTGGTAATGCTATTTCAGTGACGTTGTGATGTATAAATTTTACAAATATTTGCCAGCATAGCTTGAAAACTCTCGAAAACTGGCATAAGAGGTAAGCGATTCCTTATTTAAAAGCAATAATCGGTTTAATCAATTACTTTCGGTCATGAAAGAAATATGCTCTGTTATAACAATGAGTTGAAATCTTTTGAACAATTGTGTAGGGTGTCAGATTTAATATAGGAAAACGCATTACACTTCATCAAATTTATGTAATTATATAACAGCCGTATTGGTAAAAGAAGTAGTAATACTTTTTTAAACATTTTCGGAGCGGAGCCTATTGTTGCCTTATTTTTATCTATGCACTGTAAGGATAAATGTATATAAAATTCAACAGCAAAATCCAAAATAAGTAATAGAACGAAAACATTTTAAAAGGAAATACGTCGCCAGTCAACAATAACAACAAATAAAATTACTAAAATGCACAAATTCAATAATCTGAATAACGTTGTGGAAGTATATATAGAGAAACCAGTAGTAAAAAAAATGCCGAACAAAAGATTTAAAGGTATAAACTAATGACCGCAGTATAGACTCATAGAGAAATCATTAAACGAAATCCACCTCAAGTATAAATTCCCCTTTCTTTCTATTGTCAATTTATTATATATATAACAGAAAGAACAGGATTTTTTTTTACAAATTACTTACCAGAATAATTTAAAAACATAAATCAGATTAATTAAAATTTTATGAACTATAGTTATGTCTTATTATAATATTCATTTAACTATGTTAAGCCTCATAATTCATATTCCTTTCAGTAAATTATTAACTTCACGTATTATAGAACTAGTTTTTGTAAAGTTTTGTCTCCAAAGTTTTTTATGCAAAGTCATTCGCATGTTGCAGATATTCGGCATTCATGTTTCTCAGACTCAGAGAAAGAAGATTATAAACAAGTTATATAAAAAAAAACAATTTTTTAATTAATTCGCTCTTAGGTCAACAAAGGAATTTTTTTATTTTAGTTACTTTTTATTAAATGATTATAATAAGGGCAATTTTCCATTTCCCTGTCTACATATGGTGTTGGACTATTATATTTTGTTCTTTGCTGTTTATTCGTTTCCTTTTTTTTTCTTCCCTTTCTAATTTATGAAGTTGATGGCGGTCTCACAACCACAAATGACAATCTTCAAATGGCGGTTTCGAACTCGTAGCCGAAAAGATGCGAATCCAGCGCCCAACCAACCAGGTTATCCGGGCCTGGTGTCTCCTTGCGATTAAAATTCTATTTTAGTTACTTTTTATTAAATTATTACAATTGTTGTTATTTTCGTGTTCCACTTTACAACGGAAGGAGGGGTGCGATAACTTTTGAGCACCCGAGTCCAGAAGTCTGACTTCTAGCTCACGCACGTCAAAAACACTTTTTATGGAACGGACTGCATTCATTCATCTGTAGATCGTAATTTAGATCTAGAACAGAGAACGATCACCTCTGCTCCAGTACGCACTGTAACATCACTCTCGACATGGAGCGACAAATGTACCACGACAAATGTAACGTTCACCACACACACACACATACGGAAAGACTTCGGTTGGTAGGTTCAAGCTTGCAGCCCAAGGGATGCGAAACTAACGCCTACCAACCAGGTTATCCCGACCTGATAATTACAATTACTTTAAATAATCGATAAAAAATTTCTACTAACATTGAATTTTCAACTGCAATTGATTATTCGAAACCAATTGTGACTTCTCAAAATGCGTGATTTTACTACACCAGTTGGGTAGTGCAATACAGATTAGAAATTTCTAATGTAGTTATTCTCAATTATTTTAATTCGAAAGTACTTCAAAATGAGTCGAAAAAACTGATTAATTTACAATGTTTATTTTAACTGCATCAAGAATTACGAAAATAAACACAATCGTTTAAAATAATCTACTGAAAACATGTTAAACCTAATCTCATTGGCGTGGGGGAAAAACAAACTGAATTCGTGACTTTTTTAGCGATAGAGAAATGTATTCGAATTTTTGACGAGAAAGTTTGTTTTTAATTAATTAATAAAAATTAATTAATTAATATTTGAAAAAAATTGTATTAACATCAAATGTCATCCACTACAAGTTTTAAAAAAGTTACTTGTACTTGATAGGATGAATAAAAAGTATTTTATTAACGATGGAAAATTTGAGGATATATATAGGGGGAGAGTGAGCTAACAGCAGAAATTGAAATAAATAAAATGCTGAAAGAAAGCAAATCGTACCCATCCACAACGTTTGATACTTAATTTTCATAGTTTATCAAATAGATCTCCAAGAGACAAAGGAAGAAAAAAAATTCACTTGATTGAGTAAATGATTAATCTTAGTACCAAATTAAACACTGGACTTAAGAAACATGCAGGGAGACTAAATGACTAACTTTTAAAATAACATTACCTTTAATTAAATAACTAACTTTTAAAATAACATTAGAAAGCAGGAGAAGAACTGAAAATGTATAACTATTTTATATTAAACATGATAACGTACATTAACAAATTCAGTTTTTTAGAAACGTTAAAATATTTGGAAAATTTGCTAAAAAAGTAATTATTTGTATAATTGACTTAAAAATAAACATTTGTTTCTCAAATTTCAGTTCAATGTAGCATATTGGATATGGTTTAATCCCTTTTTTTTAAACACTTTAAGTCCCTGAATCTTTTTTAATCCTGTGTTTAAGCTTTTCTGAATTCAATAACCGGAATTAAAAAGGCACAGCATTCACTAGAAATCATTTCAGTCAAATAATTTGTGAAATTTTTAATTTCTTTCTTTCTCGTAAGTAAAAATATTACAATTTTCTTAAATTAATTGTAAATAAGTTAGATGTAATCTTGTGTCAAATATTAGATGAAACTAGTTGATATGAAATCTGTATGCCTGAATCTGTATGTAAAAATCGTGTATGCGTAAACATGATATTCCAAAACGGAAACACCTTGATATATTATACGTGTCGCACAAAAATGTAGATTTGTTTTAAAATTTTTTAATATAATGTGTCAAAATATTGATTATCCATGAGTCAGTTTTTCCGTGAGTGTTTGAGCAATTATTTCAAAATATAAAAAATAGATAAATGAAGTTTGGTAGTTTGCTTTGACATCTTTACTGCAAAAATATCGAATTTTCACTCCAATATAAAAGATTCAAAATTCATAATTGTTTCTTTTCAAATATACTAAAAAATACGGATAGCGCTACACTGCATAAGCATATGAGAAAATATGAAGATTAATACTACCATTGATCTTTATCATGATTGTAAATCCTTAGATTACTTTTAATAATAATAATAATAAAATCTTGATAAAAATTGCTTTCAAGTTTGGGTCCGACAACTTTTAATATCGTTCCACACCAAAGTGTGCAGTTTATGAAGTTTTCTTCCATAAGAAACACCTGCCAAAATTTGAGTAAAGTAATGCAAATTCATTTATTTGATCTTAGTAAATAACAGTTTATGATTTCAAGCCATAGTTATGAACTCTAAAAATTTTCCATATTCATAAATAGTTTATAGTTCACGCAGCATTGAAGCCTTTATTTGCATTATTTTCCATTAGTAGGGTTCTTTAAATCCTGTCATTAAAAGTCGTGCTGCATTTTGCACAAGATTTTTCAAAAGCTATGTTATTTATCCATTCAGATTTTAGCCTCTAATGAAGAAGTCTCTTTAGAATAACAAAGAAAAAATTGTTTAAAAACTGTAAAATAAATACAGAATTTTTGAGTTTTTTAAAAATTTTATGTATCTACCGTTTTATCTAAGAAAAGTATCTTCTTTGATAAACTATTAAAAAAATTGTTAAGATAGTTTACAGAGTCAAAACTTTTAAAATGTTATCAGTTAAAATTTTTCAAACCTTTAATTTAATTTATTTTGCTATTTCTTTTATCTACATCAAGGTATAAATACTAATAACCAAGTATTGAAAGTTAAATATTAATTGTTACTAATATTAATAAAATAATTTTAAAAAAAATGTTTTTATTGTTTCTTTTATGAATTTGAAAGAGATTATTTCATTCCGTTCATTAAACAACTTAGTAGTTGCATTATAAAAAATCGAACACATAATTGCATGCTATTACACAATATAAATCTGAAAAGAGAAACAATATAACAGTATACTTTATTATATTCTTCAAAATTTAGACTACTTTAAAACAAAAAATTCAATCGCATCTGTTTACTTTGAGCGAAGAAAAATAATTGAAGGTAGAGATTAGAGTAAAAAACATAAATTTGCATTTTAAAAATAGTTTAATTGTAAATGCAAAATATATTTAATTTATTAATTATATATTGATAGCAATTTTTCAAATTTATTCCTTCTGAGTTTCTAATGCTTCAGTGCGATGTTTAATCACAAGAGAGCATAAAACCGCATTCTGAATAAAAATTCAATGGAACTGTAAAACAAAATTTCTTTCAAATAATCTTTATCCAAAAAATACTATTGAAACTAAATACAAATGAAATCTAAGTAAACACAGATGCTTATGGGACAAACAATATGAGAAAAAATTTTGTTCCTGTTTTATTCAACGGGATCTTTTTCCTCTCTTACTCTGTGACCATTCAAAACGCCTTTTGCCCTGAAGGGCTCGTCGACCCCTCAGTTCCTTTGACATTCTTAAATGGTCGTAAAACATCCATTGTGTTGACTCCCCTCCGATCCATCAAGATGTCCAAACTAGTTGGGGGAAAGAAAGACGTTAAAATGCGTCGGCAACACTTGGAGAACCGACATCCTCCTACGTTATTTTCCGTGCACAGCGAAAGAGCGTCGTTTCTTAGCCTACGTTAAAATACGTGCAGCGCCCTTGCCGGGACGTCTTGCGGCTACGTAGAAATACGTGTATAACCCTTAGAGGATTAATTAAAGCATTATTAAAAGTTAAAAGTAAACGATTTTTTTTGTAAATATATTTTGTTAATTGCATTTCGATGAATTCTTGTATATGCTGTTTTAGTGAAAGGATAATAAAAGAAAACGATGGAATTCGGAAACGCTTGGAGTCTTGTCTTGAATTTTAAAAATATAAGATGCTCTGCAAGCTACAGAAATATATATAGAGAGAATTTGAAGCTTAAGAAAAGGTTAGTTTTTTAGAAAGCATATTAAACTTTGGAATGACAGTTTATTTATTTTTTTATCATATGATAAAAAATAAAGAATTGAAACATTTGGAACGCGATATTGTTTTCGTAAGGAGGTTTTGATGTCTTTTAAATGTACGGGCAAAAAATATTTTTACTTGCTTTACCACTATTGCATTGTTAATTATTACATATTCTTCTTTCAAAAGAGATGCGTTTTAAAAAAGCTTACTTGTTTTAACTAATTTAGCTTTATTATTTCGTATGCTTCTTTGAAAGAAGATGCTATTTTATTTTGGAATGATTCATTTAAATTCGGAAATTTTTTACATTCGTGAATGTGAATTCTTTGATTAACATAATATATTTTCTTCATTTAAGTAACAATTGAAAATGTCTTATCATTTTGAATATTAAAAGAAACACAAAAGAAAATAATTTATCAAGAAATAAGAAAATAATGGTGTTATAATTGTGTTGTGATCAGTTTGACCAAGATAATATCTTCACTTCGATTTGTGCAACAAGCAGATAGTGCTTCAATACCAGGGATGTAACCTAAGGAAATGAAGCATTTAATGTTTCTATAATTATTGATTATGATCTAATGCTTCTCTTTTTTCTTTTGAGACTTAAAATGGTATTTACTGGGAAGATCCATTGATTCAAATTATATTTTCTGTAACTTCTTTGGCTAAGTGATCTGCAAACTCGCTTCATGTTATATTCGAATGACCAGGTAACCACATGAAAGAATTTTTTTATTCAGTTGGGGTAAAGTTTCAAATTTGAATGCTGCGAATTTGATTATTTTTGGTGACTGGAAATAAATATTATTCAAGGCTGTGAGTGCAAAGTAGCAACAGTCTTTTTCAGTGATAACATAACGTAACGCCATCTTGTGCTCCCGGTGCCTATAACGCTAGGTTATCTAATCAGTTGGATGAGCACACGATGGGAGAAAGAGAAAAAAAAAGAAAAGAAAAAAAGAGAAAAAAGAGGGAGTCTGCACTTTTGAGGGACTTTTTAAGTTATAATATTGGTTGATTATCACAAGGGAATTCTTGTCTAGCTATTGTAGGTCTTGAAGAGGCCCTGGTATTTATGAATATGGTTTACAATGGATCTGATTTCGCTACGTGAAAGGGTATTTGTTGCAACTCCCCTGTACCATTCTTCTTCCAGATTTCTTTCTGGCTTTCTCATGTGCCATGAGAGAGTCTGTAGGCATTCTGTGGCATAGTGAATTGGAGATCCTATTTCCCCACAGCTACAGTAAGGAGAGTTGGATAGATGGAATCTGTAAAGGTATGTCGGGAATGGGCCGTGTCCAGTGAAGAAAAGGACATTCGCTCTGTCCCAGTTGGCAGCGTAGAGATAAACTTTTGGTATTATATTATATGTAGAACGGCCTGTTTCGCCTTCTTCCCATCCCTTTCACCATCTTGTCATTATATCGGTTTGGAGGATGTTCTTCAGATGAGATTTTGGAAGATTCAATGAATTCCGATCTTAATTCGCTTCCATCGCTTCATTCCTGTCATAACCTACATGTGCCTTGATCCATGAAATTGTAGTATGAGGATTTTAAAGAATAAGAGAGAAGGTATCTCTTGCTAATTGACTATTGAATTTTGAAGAACTTGAGGCTTGTATACTTGCTTTATTGTCGGCATAAATAGTGATTGGATCAGATGAAGGAAGAGAGATTGCGTAATTCACTGCTCGATTGAGTGCTAGGAGCTCAGCTTGGAAGACCGTGTTTTCTTTGAATAGGCTGATTTACCACTGGTGTATAGTGACTGCATCCTTCATGACACAAAATGCCGCCCCAACTCCTGATGAAGATTTTGACCCATCCATATATATTCGGAGTCCAAAATTCTGAGATCCACCGTCTTCCAACGAAGTTTGATGGACATGGAGATGTTTAGAGGGGTGTGACGTCCAGCCCGAAGCTCTGTATTCATACTCACATGGGTTGATCTGTGGCATATCATGAACGATTCCATGGAATCTGTACAGTTCAGTCATTCTTGAAATCATCTGAAGTTGTAGATGAAGAGGAGGCAAGCCAAAAATATCTTGAAAAGCTGCAGTAGGCGTGGTCTTATAAGCTCCCGAAATTGCTAACAAAAAACATCTTTGGATGGAAGAGAGCTTTCTTGCAAATCGAGCCGTCGGGCGAAGGCACCAAACTCCTGCTCCATGTGCAAGCATCCTTTCAATGACTGCCTTGTACAAAAATTTTCTGTGCCAATGTTTAATTCCCTAGGATTTGCCGGTTATTTTAAGAAAATTGAATTGTTGTCGTTGCGCATTCAATGATAAGTACTTTAGGTGAGTATTCCAATTCAATTTTTCATCAATATAGACACCTAAATATATAATTTAATGTGTCTGCTTTATTTTTTTCCTTTAAAATACATTCTAGGTCCTGTTGCCAATTTACGGAACAGAAGAAAGTTCGTTTTCTCGCTGGACACTCCTAAATTATTTAAGTTAGCCCAGGATATGAAATGCGCTATAGATTCTTGCGCATTTTGTCTTAGATTTTCTTTTGTTTTCGCTTTAATGACTAGAACAAAATCATCGGCGAATGCTTGGATAGTTGTATGGGCAGGCTAAATTTTGCTAAGCAGATCGTTTGCCAACAAGTTCCATAGAGCTGGACCACTGCACGATTCTTGAGGGTAGTCTTACATTTGATCTCTTATGGCCCAGCCATCTTGTGTATTGAGAATTATTTTTCTGGCTTGTGGCAAGTTTCCAAATATGTTTCTTAAAATTTTGGGACATTGGTTTTTATCTAAATATTTTACTACTGAATGGTGTTGGATATTATGAAACTCCCCATTGATATCCACTGAAAGGACTATGACATTTTCTCTTTCCCTTTTTCCTTCATAAATTTTTTCCATAAGTTTTTTCAGAGCAGCATCTATAGATTTTCCTTCACGGAATCCAAACTGATTGTTGATGAGATTATTTGATTCTAGAAAATAGATAAGACGCTGTGTAAGTGATTTTTCTAGAACTTTTCCTATAGTGGGTAAGAGAGCTATAGGTCTATACGATGTGGCTGATTTAGGATATCTTCCAGTTTTTTGAAATAGAATTATATTGCTTATTTTAAATGGATCCGGGAATTTTTCTAGTAAAAGACATTTAGTAAAATATTCTGTGAAGAGGGACGGGAAATTCATGTTTATTGTTTTAGAATTACATTATCAATACCGTCATATCCTGGTGCTTTTCCATGAGGGAGATTATCAATGACCTTTGCTATTTCTTTTTCCGTGAAAAGGCAATCATTAGAATTAGTGGTGATTTCATGAGTTGAAAATGGAATAAAATTCGGGAATGGAAAAATTTGTTCTAATATATCCTCAGCTATTTTCAGATGCCCTCCTTCTGGATTGATATTGTTCAGGACTGTTAATTGAGAACAATGCATTGTTTTCCTAAAAGCAGCTTTAAAATGCTTCCCATATGTATTTGAAGCTTCAGTGCATAGGTCTTTCCAACTAGCATTTTTGGCTCTTCTGACTTTCTTCATATATTTTTTTGCTTCTATTTTCAACTGCAAATATTTTTCTGCTCTTTCCACTGAACTTGATATTTGGGCCCTTCGTCTCAATGCTTTAATTTTCTTTCTTTTCTCTTTCTAATTTATCTGTCCACCAAGTTGGGTTTTCAGTCAATGGCTATTTCTTGATTTTAAATGCTTTCATGTTGGCTTGAATTATTGTTGTCTGAAGAAGGGAGGTAAATACATTTAGTTCTTGTTGGGTATTACAATTCTTAATTATGCTAATTAGTTCTTCGACATGAAAATTAATGCTTTGTGTAATTTATTATGGTTTCCATGAAGGGTTTTAAACCTATTGAATATGTGGCTAGTAATTACTGTTCTTATTGTGGTCTGAATAAAGTGGTAATCACTAAACGATGGTTCTTCAATTACTTCCCAGGAAGCTATCTTATGGATCATTTCCTGTGAACAGAATGTCAAATCGAGCCCTCCTTTATCTGTATTTCTTGTGAAGGTAGGTGGTGCATCTGACGTATTACTGATGTAAAGATTATTAGCCAGTAGGAAATCCATTATTGTATTTCCCCTGTTGTTGGTGTCATGGTATCCCCAAAGAGGATTGTGGCCATTCAGATCGGCTTTTTTTTAAAAGTTTTCATTAGGTAGCAATCTTATAACATCCTGGATATCTTGCAAAGTTTCATTGATATCTGCTATTGGAGATGAATAAGCCGAAATGAGTGTTATAGGATTGTTATCAGAGTGGAGTTTGACCGCTATAGAATTTTCTAATTTAGCTACTGTAATTACTTTATGGATGGTTTGTGGAATAAAAAATGCTACTTTATTTGAAGTGGATGTGAAAATATTTCAATACATCGGTAAACCTTGTATTTTATTGTTGTACACATATGGCTCTTGTACCAGGCGAATGTCTGTTTTGAATTTTATGGCTGCAGGATGGAGATGAGCGGTTGCTGCTTTAGATCTGCCAACATTAATTTGTAGAATATTTAAATTTTATTGCAAGAGAAGGACGAATTCAAAGCAATATTAATTGTCATTAATAATCCCTTGTCCGTTTAAATGCTGCTAGCGCTTTTTGGTAGCAGGGGCATCGTGGATCTATGGCCATATGGTGGGTGTGCAAGTTAGTTCCTTTGAATCTATTCGACTCTGAAAAGTTTAAACAGAAGAGCCACTTAGACGTGCACTTCCATGTTTTGTGTCATCCACAGCAGCAACCACAGAATGAAATATCATTTTTGCACTCACCCAAGTTAGCTGTATGGGTAAAATCTTGGCAAGTTGCGCAACGCTTGACGTGATGAAATTCCCTCAGATGATGCATTTCCCAATTAATAGTAACCCTTTTTAAGTTTTTAAGATAATGAAAAGACTCACTAGGAGGTTCTAGGATAAGATGGGAGGTGTTCTCAGTTCTGCCTCTCATTTTAAAGAGAAGTTTTAGATCGTCTGGTTTTTCCCTATGTGCACGAATAGCCCTCTGAACATGTTCAATGGCTATGTTGTTGGATACATTATATATTATAATGCTAGGATGCCTTATACTAGGTCTTTTAGTTATATTTTCAGTAATAACTTCTTTTTTTTAGGATTTCTATAAGCTTTTGCAAGTCTTCTTCACTATTGCATGTGCTAGTTAGTCCTCCTTTCTAAATTTGTTGAACTGATTTTATTTTGACCACTATTTCTGACTGCTGAAGCTCCTTTTTAAGAAGGTCCCCTATGTTTGTATTCGGTGTTTCTTCTTTTGGATATAAAAGAATTGTGATTTTGCTTTTAGATCTTTGCAATTCCTTCATAGGACGAACCTTTTTGTTCTTAATTTACTGACTGAGTTGATTGAATTTCTGTGAACCGTTCAAAACCATCAGCTTGAGAAGATGCTTAAGCTTCTGTTTTTTTTTTGTTTGATATTCTAATATCCAACACATCCAGATTGCTGTTAGCTGCCTGTAGTAGAGAGGGTGTTAAGTATTTCTGTATTTTGTTCCCCTTTTTGAGTTTTTGTTCCCCAATGACCACTTCTCTCAATTTAAGTAGTAGATCCTTGGTCAAAATTTGTGGTAAAACTAAATTAGACTCAACAGATAACTGTGACGAAATCGAGTTGTTACTTTGTCTCACAGAGAGAGAGAGAAATTTCCACTAACTTCTTTGTTGGAGCAGGTTTGCATTGCGTTTGTTTATGTGGCAATTTCTCATTCATATATTCATAGATACATTCCTTTTGTAAAATATAATCTTGAAAATAAAAAAAAAGAGAAAATTTGAAATAAGAGTCATCAATATTAAAATAAACATGACAGTATATTATATACAGTCATAATAGCTTTAAAATTTTTGATTTTTTTAAATATATATATAAATCCCCCCTTTTCTTTTTCTTTTGCAATTCCCTGTATATCTTCCCAGGATAACAAAACTTCAAAATAGGGTGCAGAAATGTAGCATTTAGTGCGTGATCTTGCTATTCAAAAGTTCCAGCAGTAATGTTCCTGATATTGGTATTATTTCAAAAGAGAGCAAATAAAAATCAAAACGATCATACCATGGTTCATTGGAACTCACGTGGCATTGAAATCAAGTAAAGTCCTTGGACGATTCAGTTGTTTCCCTTTGCGATATAGCAGGTATGGGCAACTTTTTTTTAAGGAGGTTTTGTTTGCCGACGGGAAGCTTTACATTTACTGCACTGGGGAAAGAGCGGGGTCGAAGGTCATCGGCTTGTTTACTTCGCTTCGAGGGTGCTGGGGGGACGGGGAGGCGTCGAAGAGAGAGTCGTTGGTACTTGATGGGAATGGCGTCTACTGTTGAAAGTAAGCCTAGTGTCACTCAGGAGAATGGCGAATTCCTTGCAGACTTTTCCAAAAATGAGGAAACGACTATTGAGTATTGTCCATTGGATGTTCACATATAACTTTTGCCTGATTAAAGGATTCCAGGTGCGGAAAATAAGTGCCAACACTTTGATGTTTGAAGAGCAAAATTTTAGCCGTCCTTTCTTTTTCCTATAGATTGCGCTCAAAGCTTCCAGTGATAACGAAACATTTATATTTGTCACGTTTTATGTCGATAATTCCAGATTGATGATATCTTGAATTCAATTGTGATATTGGTGTAGCTGTTTGAGAAAAACAATGGGCATGATTTGTTGCAGCTTATAAACTTCGCCATATGAAGAACTTGCGGCATTTGTCGATTAATAAATCGACCCGGATCAGTATTTAGAGATTTAAAGTGAAGTATATATTAGAATTTCAACCTCGAAGCGGCCGTAAACCTGTTACACCGGTGCTCGTCGATGTTGTCAAGACAGCTGTTGCTGTCCAGACACAGATATTAGAGTTTAAGAGCAAAATCGCGCATGCAGTCTCTCGACAGACGTAATATTCTAACTGCACAGACCAAAAAGGTCTCAATATGATATACCACTTACCATACAAGATCCACCACACCCAAGAGATGATTGATAGGGACAAACCAGAACGTTTCTCATTCGCTGTTTTCTCAACATAATGATTGTTGATATGTCATGGTTTTGGAGCATCCCATGGAAGTGACAGGGTTCCTTTCTACCTTAATAGGACCGTCAACACACATAGTTACCGTATGAGGGCAAAAGGATTATCCTCAGATACATTCTAAAATTCCCCTATATTTTTAAAAGTTGAATATCTAGTGAGAATGCAGGGCAATATTCAACTTTAGGCTGAACCTTTTTGAGGAAATTACTGCACATAATCCTGTGACAGGTTTCGTTACGGGCCATGGGTGCAGTGTCATGCTGTAGATGTTTGTTTTCCACAACTACATCAAAAGGTAGGTCCATACCTCGATCATTTTCATGCAGGATGGTGCGGCCTTAAGTATTCACGAGTCTGCAAAGTCACAATTTCTCTAACACTTCACAAACAAATGTGTTATCAATGCATGGTTACCAAATTAGCAGGATCTTAATCCAAATGATTTCTGGCTATGGAGTCACTTAAAAAGTTGGGTGCATCTTAGAGGTGATGTGACTTTGAATGACTCAAAGAACTCATTCCACATTTCTAGTGAGAAACATCGCAATTGATCAGCTACGATCTGCTGCCCATTTATTTGGAATTTGCACGTGAATTAGGGAGGAAATCCCAAGGAGTTCATTTCCTACAAAATCCCAGATACGATTAGCAACTGTTCCTCTAGAGAAATTTCGTACTAATATGTTTTTTTAAACAAGCTGTACTTAAAAAAAAATCAATTTTGCTTTACCTTTATTTAATGCGATTCGATAAAAAATGATCAGATATCAGTCAATGAATGTTGATATTGTTTCTGTATTCAGTTTTGATAATTTATTGTATTAAGTTTAATTTTTTTTCTAGGAAAGATGTTTTATGGAGTACATTTTAAAAATAATATTTTTTTTTTGAATTTCCACAAACGTATGTCTTATATAGTCTATATACCACATTTATTTTAAATCATTTTATTTATTTTAGTCGTAAAATGTTGTTTACATGGTAAATTATAATCAACCCGAGCCTTTTAAAACCACTTTCCTTTCTTGGTTTGAAATGGTTCGTAAGTGACAGAAAAAAATATATGTAAGCTAAAAAACAATGCAATAGTTTAAGACATCAATATTAATAAAAATGGACCTCGGAATGCGTTGCTAAGCGCAAAACTAGAGAACGGCTCGACCGATTCGGCTAATTTTTTAAAAAAATATTTTCGTTAAGGCACGAGAATGGTTCTTATGGAGAGAAAAAATGAAAAAACTGAGAGGAAAATAGTTAAAATGACACTTTTCTTACTTTCCCGCCAAAAATAAGCATTACCTTCCCCCACACCAACTGAGTAAGATAGCAGGAAGTAATAAATTATGATTTGTTTAGAAAGAAATGCGTGAAGTCAGTTGGTTTTCATTTATAGATAACGGGATGTTTAAAAAAGAAAGAAAATAGTTACTTTTATTATTAGACGGTAGGAATATTTAATCTATGCCTGCTCGAAATAAAGTCTGGGCAGGGAAGAAAAAAAATAACAAAGCGAAAAAAAAAAAGGTTTGTAAAAAGAAAAGTAGTGAAGAAAAAAAGGAGAGAAAAAAAAGGAAAAGAAATGAAGGGTGTGTGTGTGTGTCACCATTATTTCCTCTGTGCGCGGCATTTTCCAAGCTGTTTTTAAACTTTCGTATCTCCTGAAAACCAATCGTGTCTTTATTTGTTTAGTGTGTTTACATTTATGAAAATTGGAATCTCCTTATTCTATAAAAACGTAGAGTTTTAGACCTTTCCCTCCACCATTTAAGTAAAATATCAATTCCGGGACAATCATTGCTCGGATAGAAAGAAAAAGATTAGCAGTACAATGAACAGAACATCTGAAGAAAATAATACTATAAATGAATTATATAATTATCAAAATTTGTTTGGTTTAAAAATATTTTGGTGAAAAACCTGTTATGAGACACAGCTACATAAAATATCGTATGAAAATTTTAGCGAGCATTAATACTGGCGAACCGACTGATCACCAAAGGCTGCTAGTGCTAAATAAAAAGCCTACAATAATCAAATATAAAATAGATTTAAAAATTCCAACAAGCAAAGATATGAATGTAAATTATTTTACAAAGTAAATATTCAGCAATAAATGAAGTTGACGAAACAATCGTGGATCGTTAATTTTATTTCTTTCTTTCTTTGTTTGGCTGTTCACTTCTAGAGTTAATGATGTCACTTACAAATTCTAACTAATAGTTGGCACTTGCCCTATACATACATATATATTTCTTGTTCGAATTTTTTATCGTCAATAAATTACTTTTTATTTATCCAGTGAAATGCAAGTAAATGTTAT
>JAOUZG010015799.1:50135-67950 GCA_026289955.1 Argiope argentata | reverse complement strand
TAGAAAATCAGAGAGAGATGCGGAGTTCAAAGATTAGGACTGCTTAATGCCTACATAATAGCATAAGTGAATTATATGACTGTCGAAATTTGAAGCTTAAAAATGTTTTGCTGAAAAACTTATTATGAAACCAAGTTATATAAAAAAAGATTTTACCCTTTAGTCGGCATTAATATTGGCGAACCGACTGGTCGCCAAAGGCGGCTAGTAACTTATAAAAATGAAACCAGATACGTTTCTAGAAATTTCCAGAAAATATTGTTTTAGAAATAAAATAAATCTAAACCAGTAATTTCTAAAAATTCTGAAATTATAGAAATAGAAAAAAAATGTAATTCTTATCAGCGTCTCTAAGCAAAGTAGATATCTCTTTTAACCAATCCAGCGGCATCATTTTTTCAGAATTTAAATAAATGTTGTTTATTCGCTTGTTACTAGAAAGACTAACATAATTTATTAGCAATAATATCACTGAAAAATCTTATCGATCTTCAGACAACGATTTCTGCTCAAACTTCAAAAAACATGAGCACAAAATTAGGAAGAAAAACGCTAATATGATTTTTTAATATAAATTAGCTCTATCTTTTAGTGACATAAACAAAGTTCTCCCTGTCTATAATTTATCACTTTAGTTTTCGTCCCACTGTTCCACAAATTTCATGAGTGGCTTTTTCCATTCTGCGTTCATTCCTTAAGTGCTTTCTTGTGTTGTTCGGGGTGCCTGATACTTTCTTCGAGGCTTTCCAGCTTTCATTAAAGGAGACACCAACTCGGTTCATAAAAGTGATGAAAAACAAGCCGAAAGCAAACACGGTAACTTAATGCCTCTCTTATTCATTATTTTTTGTTTGAGAAATTAGATATCTTTTGTTCCCATCAAAATTATGGCTTTAATGGCGAACTGCGATACAAAAGAAAAAGTTCGTTTAAGATAATAGATGCTTAATAAAGCTTAATGCTGTTAAAATTAGCTGGATTGCTGGTTAATTTGTTCTAGGTATTTTTTTAATGAAAATTCGGATGCATAAAAACGTTTTGTGATCTGATGAATATTTTACCTGAAGTTGAAGGAATGTTACAAAATTTACAGATGATAATCTCATAAATTAATTTGTCTTGGGTATTTTTTTAATGAAAATTCGGATGTATAAAAAAGTTTTGAGGATCTGATGAATATTTCACCTGAAAATGAAGAGATGTTACAAAATTTAAGATACATAATTTTTTTTTTGGAAACTGGCTCTAAAATAACTATTTTGTTTTGAATTTTTTGTATAAAAATATTGAAAGCACTATTGTGAAACAAAATATGTCATTAAAATGACAAAACAATTTTCCGAAAAAAATTTAAACAAATAAAATAAAAAATTAAAATCAATTCCTCCTTAATTTAACAAAAAACTTTTTTATTTCAATAATATTTATCAAATAATTGCAATTAATATAAATACATGGTTAAAAAATTACTGATTTACGCAAGAATTAAAATCGCATTCCTGACGTCCACGTCAAAAATACTGAAATCTTCGCATTTTACCGATTGAACTACTGCCTGTTGATTTCAATTTTCATTAAAAGCTGCTAAAACTCTATTTAAAGTGATAAAAATTAATTCAATTGAATTAATAGATTAATATTTAAAAAAAAAATTGCATTAACATCGAGTCTCCTTCACAACAAGTTTAAAAAAAAATATTTGAACTTGAGTGGATGAAAAAAAAGTATTTTACTAACAATCGAAAATTTGATTATATATATACATAACTTATATCAATGAAGATTCGAAGTTATAAAAATAGAAGAATACACTTTAATGATCAACCTTCACAATAAATCGATCAGTCATTGGGAATCAGAATCGAACATTGATTCTGATTCCCAATGACTGATTCCCTCATTCGAATGCATCCTTTCGTCAAACTTAAGAGACTACCAATCATTTCCGAGCGTATTAAACCGGATGTAACCGGCTCACTATTGGAGCCATTTAAAAAATAGAAACAAGTATTCTAAATATTCACACAGAAATAAATAAGAATTTGCTTTTTAATTCTAAAGCTTAAAAAAATTGAATCGGAAGACTAATCTTAACGAATTATTTTTAGAAGATATGAATATATTGAACTATGGGCCAGAATTTTCAGAATTAAGTTTTAAGAAATAATGACAATTCCTGATCGTTTGATATAAATGTTTTTATTCTTTAAAATTCAAAACATAAATTGTAAAAGCAAACGATATTTCAATTTCAACACAATTATTAACAAGATATATGATATTATTTCAGACATTTGCTTTAAATATTACGATATAGTTACAAATTCGTAAATATTTTTAAAACACCATCTTAAGTATTGATAAGAATATTCTTATTTAATTATTCTATTTATATTAGAAATATAAATTCTATTCTCATTCTGAGAAAATTTCAATATCTAGATTTTCTTATTTAACAGTTCTCTAGCTTTTTACTGTAAAACTGCAAAACAAATTTCTCTCTTGTAAGAAGAACAAATTTCATCGATCGACCTTCACAATAAATCGAGACAATTCAATCGAACATCTGATTCCCAATGACTTATTCCCCCATTCGAATGCATCCTTTCGTCGAGCATAAGAGACTACCAATCATATCCGAGCGTATTAAACCGGATGTAACTTTGCAGCTGGAAATTCATTTACGCCGTTTTACCTCTACTCGCTCATCGCCACGGTGAGCCCTGTCCGGTCTTGAATGCACGCCGTCAGCTCGCGCACGCGTGCACAATTCTAAATGCTTAATCGAACGCATTAGGATGCGTCTTCTAATGATTTCAAAACGGCATTCGGGGAGAGCGTTCGACGTGCGATGATACATGGCGGTATCAAATCGTACAGGTGAGCAGATAGGGAGAGAGCATGCCGGGAAGCTGGCGAAGGTAGCGTTGATGAATCATGTATCGTTGCCCGGGATTGTGATCGGAAGCCAATATTAATGGAATGCGCCATATACCTTACCTTAAATCCATTAGACTATGTTTTAGATAGAAATGTAATTAATTAAGCTGGATTGCTTGAAGGTTCATCTTAATGTGGTGGAGATCGTATGTTTCCGAGTTTTTGAATCTTGCTAGTCATATTTTTAATATAATAGGAAACCAAACATGTTAAGGCTCTTTATATAATCATTGAAATCGAATAAAATACTCCGTCCTAGTCACATCTATTCGGATATAACGATGAGCTGCTGCAAAGCAACCCCCACCGAGCACGGAAGTGCAGGTTAATCGACTTAATTTTCATAAAAATTAATTCAAAGAACCTGATTGGAAAAAGATACGAATTTAAATTCTCAAACCTTGTCACCTTGTCTCCAAGTATAGTAATTACCAAACATTTCAACAGTTATTAGAGGAACATAAAAAGTTAAACAACGTTAACTAAGAAAATGCTTTTAAAAAGAAAAAGGCATAAACATTTCTACCGTTATTAGAGGAACATAAAAATGTAAACAGCGTTAACTAAGAAAATGCTGTTAAAGAAAAAGTATAAAACAATTATATACAAAGGAAGCTCATGGTAACAAAAAAGCAAATAACACATATACGAAATATAGTTTCCGTATGACAATATAGACGTAAGAAATCTAATGTCAAGGCAAAGAGTGAGTTCAATCGTGCTCCGCGGATTCCAACTGCATTGACATTATTGATAATTTCAGAAGCACTTGCCCCAAAGAGAGGGAGTTTTAATAGCAATTTGATGGCCAAATTTCTCCAGCCTGATTGCCATGTTGAGCGGGTCTTTTCCCATACATCACATTCTTGTATAATATGTTGAACTGTTCCAGAAGATTTGCCTCATCTGCACTTATCAGATTTTCCAAATAACCTAGCTTGGTGAGCTTTAAAAAACCCACGACCAGTTATGATTTGGTTTATGAAAAAGTCACCATATAATCTTCTGATATATAGTCACCATATAGTCTTTACTTCTGAGGGTATGAACCCCTGAGCTCCAGAGGGCAGAAGTCTTACCTCTAGCTCATACACGTCACAAACCATTTTTACGGGGGAGGAACTTCATTCATGCATTCCATACATTCATCCACCGATTGAAATTTAGAACAGGAACAGAGAACAATCACTCCTAACCCAGTACCATCAGTGGCATTATTCTCGGTATGAAGAACTTAGTGACCACGACAGACTTAACGTGCGCCAGCCACCACACACACACACAACACCGCTTCATGCCCCTGCAACTATAACCACCTGGTTATTTAAACAGTGTAATGGGCATGAAGTGGAAGATATAGTGAAAGTGACTGCTGGTAAGCGTCATACAATTATCGGTTAAAATTTCATAAAAATAGGGGATTTTAGTTTTGAAGTAAAGAAAGCTGGAGGCAATGAGCTGTTTGGAATTTAAATAAAAGTGGCTAATTAAGCTAGTTATTGGATTTGTTTGAAATTACAAATTTCTGAGAAATATTCCAAAAATACAAAAGAAAAATTTAGGGACGAGGACAGAAACAATAATAAAAAAGAAAAACACAGAAATAAAAAAAGATGGTATGTACAAACACAAAAATAACAGAAAAAGGTTTGGATTTGTAGAGCCACTGTTATAGATAATGTTCTTAAAATTTAAACAAATCTCTGTTTTCTTCAATGTGGCGAATCATTCTTCTAATTTTCAACCTGGATCCTTGGGAAGAGGCAACACTACGGAGCCAAGCACGTTCTAGTTCAGGTGTTGGCTTAGTCATATGGAAGGAGAAAGTCAGCAAACATTCTGTTGCGTAGTGGATCGGCTTAGCATCAAGATTTCCGCAAGGGCATGAAGCATTAGGGATCAGGTTAAAACGTCGGATATATGAGGGGAATGGTCCGTGAAAAGTAAAGAATAGAATATCTTCCCTTTTCCAGTTACTTGGTATAAGTGAGACTTTAGGGAGAATGTTGAATGTAGATCGGCCCGTATCACCGTCTTCCCAATCTTTTTGCCAATCCTTAATCATTTTTTGTTTAAAGAATGATTTAAGGTAGGATTTTGGTATCTTAGTGTGGCATTGTTCCATGTTTGATTCCGCGGCTTCCTTCGCCAGTCTATCGGCTTCTTCATTTCCCTCATACCCAACGTGGGCTTTAATCCAGGATTTTTTAATATGCCTGTGTTGTACAAGAACTTTGCAAATGGCCCTTGCAACTGTATTTTTGTTTTTGGGGTTAGCTGCTGCTTGTATGCTGGCTTGGTTGTTAACTAATATTGTGATATGTTGTGGATGGAGGTTAGTAGTGTATTCTATGGCTTGTTGAAGGGCTAGAAGTTCAGCTTGATACACTGTGTTAAAATTTTGCATTTTTGTTGACCATCTATGTACAATATTATGGTTTTCCACGACACAGAATGCAGCGCCAACTCCTTTATCCGTCTTGGAACCATCCGTATAAAGACGAATTCCCTCGGAGAGGTGTCCACCGTCTTCAATGGAGATCTGATCTTGAAACGGATATAGCGATGGATGAGCAGCCCATCCTGTTTCAGATTTTTCAACGTCATTGGGTTTGATCATTGTGAGATTCTCTGGCAGGGAAACGTTGAGTCTATTGATTGATGCATATCTGGCTTCTTGCTGGAGCTTGAGATGTAATGGAGGGATTCCGAGGATGACTTGAAGTGCTGATGTCGGGGTTGTTCTGTAGGCTCCTGAAATTGCCAAAAGGAATGGTCTTTGTAATGTTGCCAATTTTCTCTTTATTCTTACAGGGGGATCCAAGCACCATGCTACTGCACCGTATGCCATCATCCTTTCAATCACTGAGGAGTAAAGGATTTTTTTTAACATTTGGGAGATTCCCCAATCGTTGCCCATTAATTTGAGCAGGTTTCTATGGTATAGGAATGATTTAACAGAGAGACTTTTTATATGTGTATTCCAATTAAGTTTGTCATCGATATGAATGCCAAGATATTTGATGGAATGCTGTCTTCGAATGATTTCGCCTTGCCAGCGGATTGTAGGTGGTCTCACGAGTTTGCTATACAGAATAAATTGGGTTTTTTTTTGTTGAAATTTGGAGTTTATTCTTGTTGGTCCAGGAAATGAATGTGGCTATTGCTTTGTGCATTTGATTTTCAATTTTCTGCCGAGTGGATGCATGAGAGACTATAACAAAATCAGCCACCACACACACGAACAGTCTTCGTCTGGCTCAACTCAACGGATGTGAATTCATGCCTTACCAACCAGGCTAGCACGACCCCTATTAATCATATCTTTCAAGTAATGGAAAATTAAAAAAAATGCTAGGTCCCCACAATAATGGTTGAAACTGTAAAGTGGTGTGTTTTATTGAGTGCACTAGTAGAATTTTATTCATGTATGTTTTTTAATTTGTTAAAGCTAATTACAAAATTTATTCTTCCAAAATGTGTAATATTTATATAAAAAAACAGCATAAGGTATATCATTCTAATTTTATAGAACTACCCATGAAGTTAAAAATAACTAATATTTATATAGATATTTTATATTATGACAAGCAATAATAGGAAACACTTTAGTTTTGTAAAATTATTATGAAGTTATTATTATTATTTTGGAAGATAAAAGGATTTTTTTGACATTTTTTTAGAATATTCATTTTTTTAGGATTTGTTTATACTGAAAACTTTTATTTATATATTTTGCACAATTTAAAACTCATTTCAAATGTTTAATAATTAAATACATTTAGTTCTATTGGGGAATGATTCATTCTATAATCTTGACCTGTCCTTTCCATTGCAATTCCAAGCCCCATAAACAAATTGTTTGTCCTCATTCTCAGATAGCATAAATCCTTACATAACGCACATGATTTGACTGCAAAAAGTCGTTTGAAATTTGAGTAATGCCATCCCAACTCAATGAAATTGTTTCGCAGACGATTTGAGAATGTAAACTTAATAAAAACCAATAACTATTCAATATTTTTCTTAGAAAAAAATCATTTTTATTTAAGCTACCTCACTAAATTTCTAAATCGTCTGCTATAAAAATATTGTGTAAATAAAGATATTTTATTTTCATTTCCTGAGAAAATTATGTTTTCTTCTATTGCTATACAAAAACGTTTCGTTATAAATAGTTTTTTTTTTATTTTTAAAGTTTATCCAATGAACTCAGGGCCAATTTTTATAAATAAATATAAATATATACATAAAAGAAAACATTAAAAAAGGATTTTTCATTTTAATAATTGTTATTTTGGTAGCAAATTTATACATTGCATTTTTATACAAATACTTGTACTTTTATTCAAAATACACATTATACGTAAAAGAAATTACTTTTAAAATTTACTATTATCATTTTCCATTTAAAACAGCTTCAACAAACATAAAATGCATTTTCTTAACCAATAAATACTGTATTTCCTAAGTATATTATTTGTATTTTTCATATCCATAATTTCCATCGTTCTTGAGAATATTCACCAAAAACCAAGTCTCAAATTTGATAAGTTTTCCTTACAGATTTATCCAAGATTCACGAAACACAAATCCTTGAACTTTTAATCCTTGATCTAGAACTTGATCAATGAATAACTTACAATATACCTCATTCTTACCACATTCTTTGAAAAATGCAAGTACGGCCATAATAATAAATGGCCGACCGATATATATGATGTTTATGTCATAGAAGCTATTTTTGCTGTAGTAGGTCTTGTCTATTACGTCGTTGTAGGGGTACTAAATGGGCGATGCTATTACAGGCTTATGGACTAGATATTATGATCTTATATGTCAGTACGGAATGCTATGGTTCATAAAGTTTTGTTTTCTAGATTATTTGCTAGAATAGGTGAGAAAGCGGTTGGGTTTAGGATGTTTTATGGATGGAACTCTGGATATTATCCAAAACAGTTATTGGTTAATTAATAGTTGTAGTGGGTTATAGGATTCAGCGTAAATGCTGTTCAGTGTAAATAATTCTAATATCGTCGTATATGTATATAATGATCATATATTGTCGTAATATGTATATAATGTATAAATAAATATTTTTCTTATTTTAGCTATTTTATCAAATAAATATATTAAAGAAAATATGATTTTTTTGTATTCAAATATAAACAGAATTTTGGAGTTTTTTTATTGTGAATCGTAAAGTTATTTATTTATATATTTGTAGATCAATAATTAAGACTTGTTTTTTTTGTAAATAAAATATAATAATAAATTATAGGGGCAAGTTCCTGCAGAATTATTTATTATTTGGTCCTATAAGGACAGTATATCTATACATAATATAAAATTAAGTCTCCTGAAGGCGTCTGTATGTTGAAACAAACAAACAAACAAAATTTCAAAAAATAGTTAATGGACATTAGAGACATTTATACCATTCCGTATAGCATTTATTGTAGAAGGGTTTAGTACATTAAAACCATATCAAAATAAAATGCGGAGTTTTATAATTGTTATTTTATCTTATTCGCACATGCGTGAAAACCTCAAACTGCGCACGTGCAAATAACAAGAACTGTGGTATGCATATGCGATATATTTCTTTGTTTACGTCTGATTTTAAAGAGCGATTCATAACTCATTACACCGAAAAAAAGGAAATCCAATCTTTAAATGATCGCCTGTGTTTTTTATACGTACATATTATATTTATTACCTTTGTAACGGTCTAAATATTTCTGAATGTGTGCTATAAAAATTGTTTTGTAGCTATTTTTGATAATTTATAAACATATTTTTATGTTTGTTTGATTTTGCATAACATGCCCACATCATATTGGGTGGAGCCTAGACAAGTTTAAGGCTTAATTTTTCTTTTTCGATACTGCGGCACAGCCAACACCATGAGGGTACTGCTAACTTATTTATAAATCATCATATAATCAGTATGTTATTATTATGTTCTCGAAAGTAACAGAAAAATAATTAAACTTTAATGCAGGTTCTTTAGATATTTTTTTTAACATTTTTCTTCAGTGATATGACTGATCTTTTATTTAGTGCAATACTTTCAACTAGCAAACCAATTGGCTACAGATGTTTAATACAGGCGATTAACTACAAAAATACGATGTCTTATATTATACTTCTATATTTAAAACTATAGGTTTTTTCAGTTGTTTGTAATAAAAAAATATAATGAATTAAAATTCCATCTAAAGCCACCAGAGTTGTATGGATAAATATACTTTGTATAATTATTTTTGACAGCTTTCTGGTACAGAGGTAACGCGTCTTCCTCGTGTTTTAGGAGTCCCGGTTCGGGCAGGATTGTTCTTCTGTGTGATATCTGTGAGATGTATGTCTATGCCCCCCCACGTAAAAAGGGGCTGTGCAAGCAAATGGGGTGAGTGTGTAGCTAAGTCATACGCTTGGCCCTAGTTGGCGCTACTTCAAAAACAAGAGACGCTCCTTTCGGCTTAAATTTGCTGCTGTATCAGTGGGAGGCTTGTCCATAGGCAAGTGCTGTTATTAACAAGAACATAATTATCTTTTGTTGAAATCAGTATTGCATGCTACAATAGTGTAATACTGCGAAGAAAACAGCTGTTTTCGTTAAAAAAAAACGCGGGAAAAGGATTGTGATCACTTCCCTTAATCTTAGGGTAAGATTCGATCACTTGCCCCTTCCTTTTTTTTCTCTCCTCATTTTCGGTTTTTGTCGAAAACTTTTTGAAAACTTTTTTAAACTATCATACATTTGAGTTTTAATCTCCCACCTATTGTAAAACCGTCTGTATATCCAGTAATGTATTTTAACCCTTAACTGGGGGTATCCAGTAACGGGTGTTAACCCTTTACTCTGGGGTCTGTCCGACTTCTAAGGATCGATCCAGTACGGTCACTCCTATTCAGTTTTTAGCTCTGTCAGAAAGGAATTGACTTTGTATCTTCCTATTTCCTGACCTTCACTACATGGGCACTTTTTCAAGTGGTTGTAATGGATGCCATTTTTTAAATAGTCAGCTATTTATTTACAAGATACTGTGAGACCGGGCCTCCCTTTCAGCGCTCTGGTATTATATAAGGCTTAGTAGAGTATTATACAAGGCTTAGTAACATCATCCAACCTATTGATGATAGTTATGAAGCAGTGTTCCAAGAATTTTCAAAAGAAGCAGAGAGTGATTTTAGTCATGAAAATAATTGTATAGAAGAATTTTTCTTTGAAAGTCAGTTTTTGGTGGGTTCTGATATGTATGTTCGAATATAATTAATTTTTCTAGTGATAATATATTTTGAAAAATTCTGAAATATATTGATATTCCAAGAGAAATATTTACATAATTTTTAAGACTGATTTTTATACTAGTATTTAATCTGTATACTTGAAATGTCCTCAAAATCTGATGATGTCAATAAAAAACGATCAATTTTACCCATTACCGACTCTTTTTTTAATATATGATTGTTGAATTTTCTCATATTTTTTTCCATATACATATATATCCTGAGAAAACAAATATAATTTTAAAAAATAATAAGTAATATATTTTTTAACAATATTATTTGTTGTAATATACATTTTGAAAGAGAAAGTAGGTTCGGTATTCACGTATTAAGCCGTCGATCATTTTCGCCAAATCAAAAAACGGTCGCCGTATGTTCCATTGCACTTACTTTTTTAAATGATAATATATTTAATAATGTTTTAAAAGCATATTTATATATCAAGCAAATATTTACTAAATATATCGGCAGATATTTGTACTTATACTCTTATTAGAAAAGTTAATTTGAGTGTTTAAAAAATGTTGTTGGTGCATTTCCGTATTAGGCAGCATTGCTAGACCAGGTCCATGACTGGATGGGGAAATACTGCAGCCTCTTTTAGTCGCAAAGACCAGAATATTTAGAAATAGGCAGAGGACGGACTTTGTTCTATCCCACACATTTGCTTGCACATACCCTTTTTACAGGGGGGGGTACATTGATACCTCTTACTGATAGCATACAGAAGAACAATCATACCCAAACTGGGACTCTTAGAAGACGAGTAAGACACGATACCACTGTGCCAGAAAGCCGACGTAAAGAAAATGTTGAATTGTAGACTGATCGAACCTCTCCAGATAAATACTAAGTTTACCCCTCCCCCATTAAGAACTAACATTCGACTTGATTGTAAATACCTCCAAACATTTCCGATATGGAATCAAAGAAATGTCAAAATAAGATATACTCTGGCAGTAACAGCAAGACTAATTCATACACATTTCTGGTCATATCCGTATAAAGCATTAAACAAATCTAACCACGTCTTGCAAAACAATATTAGAATAGCACAATACCGAAGATATACAAAAACAAACACAATATAAACTAAATACTCACATGGTTCGTTAACATTAATTCCAAAACTAATTATAATTACTTTTTACCTTGACTTTTAATTATTCAATTGCAACTTCATTACCTGTGCCACAATGATTACTTTTCCCAATCTCTCGGAAAGAAAACCATTCGAGATCCTCATTCGGTTTCTCCAGTCCAATGACTCCAAATGGCCATTTCTAATTACAACCCCCATCATCAAAACAACCCACTATTCATTAGAAATAATGAGTTTTGATCATTCTGGAATGGAGGCATTTGTCTTTCATTTCGCTAATCGCAAAATGACAGGTCTTATAATTACGTCGTTTTCGAGGAGGCAAAGTTGAAAGGATTCTAATACTGTGACCTTGTCTTATAATAGTTTGTTGTTTTAAAGTTTATTTTCCCATATTACAGGTCAGATATAGGCTTTTAAGTAATGAGCATTTTGTGTAAATAAGGATGTCTTTCTTTTGTTGAATCCATAAAATTATAAAAATGATTATATTGATAAATAATAATGATCTTATTCGCTAAGATTGTAAAAATGATACTATTAGAAACCACAGCAAGAGTTAGAATTGATTTGTTAAAAAAACTGTTTTCGATGTTAAAAATATTTCATTTCCCTTATTTATAATAAAATTTACTTCGAATTAAAAATCTATAAGTTTTAAAATGCTACAGCTTATAATTGTTAGATAATTCGTGTGAAAGTTAAATACACATAAAAATATTTATATCCAAAACGAATCTTTTTAATATTTTAGTGTCTATAAAAACTATATGAGAATAAAAAAAGAAATAAAATAATTTATTATTTCTCTCTAAGTTGAACACAATAAAACTACTTTTTATTGTTTCACACTAATTTCATCTTTAAGTTTTTTTTTATGTAAACTCTTATTGAGAACGAACGATTTTTACTATTCAGTTTTTAGAACATTCTATAATAGTATTAGGTATATAATTTCATTTATAAATAGTTCATTTATAATAGTTTCCTTTGTAAATTACATAAATTAAATACAGAACGAAAATAGAGTTCATATATTTTATATATGTAATATATTTATTCCATAGATAATGCATTTGTTGAGCATTACTTAACAAAATATTAATGGAAAAATTCTGCTGATATTTTTGATAACTAAACTTTAAAAGTAATTTTCTTTGAAAAACTTTGATTTTAATGAATAATCAAAATATAATTTCTTGTTTAATGATTAATTTTCTTTCATTTTCGCTTCAATTATCGTTTGGTGATATAAACAGCTGTTATAAAATTTCTACTCAGCAAAAAAATAATAAACACAAAAAGAATGATCCAAATTTTATTTTCGTTAAAAAGGCGTTGCTTTACATTGACTAATGTTATTTAAATCTTTTTTATTTTAATTTTTAATGAATTAAAAATACTTTTAACCTTAAAATTAATTCTGGTACATGGTATTTTATGGAAAAGAAACAACAGTATAATTTCTGATATCTTAATTTTTGATAAGTTCATTTTAAATATTTATTGATCTATTTTACAAAGACTTTTATGAATAAAATATTTATTGTTGCATATTCAAATGTAAATAAATAAAAAAATAATAGTAGAAACCTTCCATATCCAACGATGTCAGTAAGAACATTTCAAGAATACGTGTTTGAATGAAGGAGAATCATTCAGACACTTATGAATATATGAAATTGAAGTAGACGAGTAAGAATTTTTTAAATATAATTTAATTCTGCAATTTTCTGCAAAAATAGTTAGGGATATTAAATATTTTCACCTGGAATTTTCATTCAAACACAATTTTAAGATCATTAAGCAATAATAATAAAATTTGCATTTGGTATTTTTATTAAAAAGCAGTATATATACAGTTTTATTCAAATAACAGTATGTAATATTAAATAAAATTCACTGAACTCTGGAATTTCTTCAAAAAATATATTCTAGTCATTATTAATTTCATACTAATTAGAAAACCGAATTTCTTAACATTCTGAAATAGAGCAATCCATTCCAGTTGAATGCTTGATTGAGAATAAGAAATCATTAGATTGTTAAATATTTGACTCTGATAATTTCAGATTACATTATGTATTTTGTAATTAACTGTCTATTTTTATTATCTATATTTTTGCAAGCTGTGTTTTCAAAACTGGCAACGTTGTTGTTGTCATGCAGTTAGTGAATGTGTTTTGCTTTCGTTTTTTGAGTTTGGTTCAATGATTACAGTTTTTCATATAATAAAAACGGCATTTATTGTCGGTAAAAAGAATTTTTTTTAGGGTATGAGTACGAAGATCATTTAAGCTATTAGAGCAAAAAGTTAGAGATGAATTTCTGAACAAGCTAGATGCTCACGAGCAGTTTTTGTCAAGCAATTAAAACAATTATTTTTAAGGCAAAATAGAAGTGTTTTGCTTATAAATAATAATTATGTTTTATTTCCACTGTTTTTTCATCACAAGACTTTTCAGAATTACTCCGAAAAAATTGTGAGGCCTACATCTTTTATTATCTGCATTGTTGTGCACAAAGTATTTAGTTTCGTATTACATCGATGACAGTCTGCATTTTTGTAAAGGATGTCCTTCACTCTATGACTGTAACACCATGATATAAATGCCAACTCTATTATTTGCCACTAGGTGGTGCCAGATCCAATTAAATGTGAAGAGTTTGATTATTTTACTATATCTATACCTTATTTTATCATTCCTCATACAATATTTTACGCTCTTTTGCATGGGATAGAAAGATTATTCTTGACACACCGAATACAGACCAATTAATCTGTAAAATTTCAAATTTAATATACACAAGAACAATTAGATTGATAAATTAATAAACTAAATCTTATCTATATACTTCTTGGCGTTCATGAGTTATATCATTCCCTTGCATATAAATAGATATATAACAGATTTAGTTACAGATTTGAAGATTGTCTACAAATCTAGAGTTAAAATAAAAAGTATTTTAAATTTGATTGCTCTAGTTCATTTACTTTTTCAATGCCCTCAATTAGTTCACACTATTTCTATACATAATTATATATCTTGTTCAAATTTCCAAGCTTTAATGAAATGTTTTCTATTTTCTCAAGTTCAAATAAATTTTTTTAGAGTTGTAGTGGATGACACTTGAGGCTAATACAGTTTTTTTTAAATATTAATTCATTCATAAAATTTAATTAATTTTTAATATTTTAAATAGAGTTATAGCGTTGTAATGGAAATTGAAATCTGCAGTCAGTAGCTCATTAAGTAAGATGCGAACCTTTTTCACGTGAAAGGGAAACACAAAAGTTCAATTCTTGCAAAAATCAATATCCTTTTTGATAAATAATTAAATAAAAAGTAACTAATATATATATTTTTCTTTGTCGACCTAAGTTGGAATTGACTTTTAATTTTTTTTAATCATGTCAAAACATGATATTGTTTTGGGAATGAGGTTTCCTGATGTCAACAAAAATCTGTAAGCAAAAAATAAAAATGTTATTATGTACACGAGCCTCTCAAAATATCAGCTTTTAATAATGCTTTGTCTATTACAAAATCTCTGATTAAAAAAAAGTTGATTACTGCAGCAAATAAAACCTAGAAAAACGTCATTTTGAGTAAGTGATTATATGAAATGAAATAAATAGGAAACGTGATATTTTTAAAAAACAATAAATGCGAGACAAAGTTTTTTTTAATCGTTTGCAAAACTAAAGTGACTCTTTCAACGAAAAGAATAAAATGAATACAAATACTATTTAACTTGCACGAGCAGGTGGTGCTTGGCTGATCAAGAAATGATGTTCTGAATTGATACATTGAAATGTGCGCTGCAGATTTCATTTTAATCTTTATTTTTTTTATACTTGCTGATTTATTATGATAATACAACGATAAAAACAGGAACACGCGTCAACAATCAGCAAGAGTGGCTTGTTCAGAACTTTTTCAAATACTATTTAATACGTTTCATTCCAGATATTAATTTCCATGGCACAGATGTATCTTGTTTACGAAATATTAACGTTTGGCGCGAATTTGGCATATTTACTGAATCCACCGTGTCATCATTGGCGAGTTTTATTGGAAACAAATCCTTTCTATGTCGTTAATAGAATCCAAAAATTGAATTTATATTTTAGATGCATTTTCTCAACCGACTGAAATAAAAATCTGATAGAAATCTACACTTGTTTTTGAGTTATCGCGTTTACAAATTTATGAATGTACATGTTTGCAGAATGTCACCCCGTCATTCAATTTGGCTCAAAATTCTGTATGTGCCTTCATTTAAATATGTGTACTAAATTTTACAAATCTAGCAATCTTTATTTTGTAGTTATCGCGTTATCTTATATCTGGACAATTGGACCGCAGACTTCCTTTTAACCAATTTTGCTCGAAATTTAATAGAAGTATAAAAATTTTACTTAAAACCCAGATGAAATTTCATACATCTAGATCAAAACATTTTTGAGTTATCTTTGTCACAACGGTGAATTTGGACTGTCATATGACTGGATATTTGAATTAGAGCATTTATACACTGAAGTGACAAAAGTCAGGGGATGACTGTTAATATCGTGTCGGTCCTCTTTTTGCCCGGCGAAGTGCAACAACTCGACGTGTCATGGAGTCCACAAGTCATTGGAAGTCCTCTGCAGGAATATTGAGCCATGCTGTCTGTATAGACGTTCATAATTGTGAAAGTGTGGATGGTGCAGGAGTTTGGGCAGGAACGGACCTTTCGATGATGTCCCATTAATGCTCGATGGGATTCATATCGGGCGATGTAGGTGGCCAGATCATGCGCTGGAATTGTCCGGAATGTTCTTCAAACCAATCGCGAACAGTTCTGGCCCGGTGACATGGCGCATTGTCATACATAAAAATCCCATCGTTGTGTGAGTACGTGAAGTTCATGAATGGCTGTAAGTGATCTGCAAGCAGTTGAACATAGCCATTTCCAGTCAATGATCGGTTCAGTTGCACCAGAGGACCGATTCCATGCCATGTAAAAACAGCACACACCATTATGCAGCCACCACCAACTTGAACAGTGCCTTGCTGACAGTTTGGGTCCATGGCTTCGTGGAGTCTGCGCCACACTCGAACTCTACCCTCTGCTCGTAACAACTGAAATCGTGACTCATCTGACCACGCCACGGTTTTTCCACTGGTCTAGGGACCAGTTGATATGCTCGCGAGCCCAGGAGAGTAGCTGCAGGTGATGTCGCGCTGTCAGTAAAGGCACTCGAGTCGGTCTTCTGCTGTCATAGCCCAAGGAAGACAAATTTCGCCGCACAGTCCTATCGGACACGTCCCTCGTACGTCCCACATTGATTCCTGCAGTTATTTGACGAAGTGTTGCGTGTCTATTAATATTGACCATTCTACACAGACGTCGGCGGTCTCGGTCGTTAAGTGCAGATCGTCGCCCACTGCGCTGTCCATGATGGGATGGGATGCTTGAAATTTCATACTCTCGGCACACTCTTGATACTGTGGATCTCGGAATGTTGAATTCATTAAGGATATCCCCAATGGAATGACCCATGCGTCTAGCTCCAACTAACGTTCCACGTTCAAAGTCTGTTAATTCTCGTCGTGCCGTCATAAATCATGAAAAACCTGTTCACATGAATAACTTGAACACAAATGAAAGCTCTGGAAAACGAACTGCGCATTGATACTTTTTCGCTGCGATACTACTGCCATCTGTATATGTGCATATTTCTATCCCATGAATTTTGTCACTTCAGTGCATGTTTCTGAAAATTTAAATCGACATTTTCTACCTATGGATGGTTTAGTTTAGTTTAGTTTTGTGGTATTAACTTCCTATTGTAAAGCAAGACACCACATCTTCATTTCTAGAGCTCCTTCCGGTTTCTCCTTTCCGGTTTACATTTAGACTGAGATATCGCAATTTTGAACCATGGTCAGGTGATGAGGACGACACCTGAGCTGTCAAACTACTCACTCATCATAGGAAACCAAACAAGTGGAACAACCTATGGTTCGATTCGGCTAGAAGTTTGTCATTTGTCTGCACTCTAGATGCTAAATCTATATACCAAATCTTATCTACCTAGCTCTTTGTTTTTTAATTAAAGTGTTATCTTATATTCGAGACATCCGGTAGATTTCTTCTGAGCATTTTTATTCAAAATGTGATGGATGTTTGCAAATTTGATGTAAAAACAATGTAATAAATTTCAATCATCGTGTTCAAAACGTTTTTGAGTTATCGTTGTCAGAAACATACGGACATTTTCCAAAAAGGTATTTTTCGAGTTCAGAGAAGTTTAAAAAGGAATTTTTTGTCAAAATCTTAGATTTACTATGCTTTGATGACTGTGATACGTTCTCTATATTACGTAATGAGGAAGTGAAAACGTAGATAGTCGTTAACATCTCTCAATAGAATTTTTAGTTTCGAAATATATATATATATATATATATATATATATATATATATATATAT
>JAOUZG010015791.1:698664-716665 GCA_026289955.1 Argiope argentata | reverse complement strand
AAACTATATTTATTTTAAAAACCATAGTTCAGCAAAAATATGGTCTTATATTTAAATCTTAATTTTTATAATGAAAAGAGAATTAATTAACATACCATTAAGACGAAGAAACTATCTCTGTTATTACTGTGCTCCGAGTACTTCTGCTGCTGATATTCCTGTGTTCCGACTAATTTTTCTACTGATATTCTAGAGTTCGGACTCGTTTTTCTAATGACATTCGCCAGTTCCGACCTCTTTTCGCCGATGCTATTCCCGTTTTCCGCCTTCTTCTTCTGCAGATACAATTTCCGTGTTGCGAATTAATCTCTCTCTGATGCTATTTCCGTGAGCCGACTCTTTCTGGTGCTGTTACTACTATTCCCGTGTTCCGACTGCTTCCGTTGTGCTATTCTCGTTTTCCATCTCCTTCTTCCACTGATATTCTTCGGTCAATAGAAAATTGCGTAGATTGGCAGTTTCGATAAAGCCAAATAAAAGATTTATCATTGCATTTCTCAATTTAAGGAGAACGATGTGGCCTACTATTGATCGCATTGTGCTAAATGAAATGTTCAAGAAACCCAGATGATCTAAAAGTTCTTTGAAACCAGAAAATATAAAACCGACTTTTCAGGAGAATTTATATATCATTAAACCAAAAATTTTTTTAAAAAATCCATATTTCATCAAAAATATAGTCTTATGTTTTGAATTCAAATTTTTATAATGAAAAGAGAATTATTCAACATACCATTAAGACGAAGAAACTATCTTAGAAATTTCTGTTTTCAGATATCTTCTTCTGCTTCTGTTCCTTCTTCTTAGGTCGATATACCTATGCTTCGATTCCTTCTTTTGCTGCTGATCATCATCTGTTTCGACGCCATCATCTGCTGCTGATATTCCTGTGTTATGACTCCTATTGATATTCCAGTGTTCGACTCCTAATGATATTCCAGAGTTCTGACTCTTACTGATATTCCAGTGTTCAGGCTCCTATTGATGTTCCAGAGCTCTGAGTCTTACTGGTATTCTAGTTTTCCGTCTCTTACTTATATTCCTGTGTTTTGAGTCTTTTTGATATTTCTGTGTTCCGACTCCTATTCTTACTTCTGATATCCTTGAGTTCCGATTCCTATTCTTACTTCTGATATTCCTTAGTTCCGACTCTTTCTACTGATATCCCAGTGTTCTGACTCCTTCTGCCTGTGCTGCTATTCCCGTGTTCCGACTCTTTCTGACGCTGCTGCTATTCCCGCGTTTCGGCTCTTCCGGCCGCTGATGCTAATCCCGTGTTTCGACTTCTTCTGCCACTGATGCTAATCCCGTCTTTAGGTTCTTTCGTCCGCTGATGCTATTCCCGTGTTTCAAACTTCTTCTGCCAGTGAGGTTGTTCTCGTGTTCCGACTCTTTCTGTTGCTTGTTTTGAAGTATTCCTCTGTTACATCGTATACTAAGGTCCTTCTAATCTACTCTCTAATTTCCTGATCCCATTCTACTTTTCTTCGTAATTAATTCAACTGAGGCTTCGTAAAAATGCTTACTTTTGCACTCTAACAAGGTCTGCGATTAGGGGTAGGAAAATGTCAACCCAAGCGCCTTCTTTTGAAGTATCCCTATGTTACATTTTGCACCTACTTCATTCTAAACTATTCTCTTAATTCCTGATCTCAATCGACTTTTACACTTAATTAAATAAAAACTTTGTAAAAAAAACTTATATTTTCACTTTCCCACGGTCAGCGATAAGGGGTAGGAAAGTGTCCAGCAAGCACCTTCTTTTGATGTATCCCTATGTTATAGTGTGTGCTAACTTCATTCTAAACTATTATCCTATTTCCTGATCTCATTCCACTTTTATACTTATGTCAACAGAATCTTTGTAAAATTACTTACGTTTGCAATTTCACAATAGAAATAGGGGTGGAAAAATGTCCAGCAAGCACCAATCTTTCGAAAAATACCCTCGTTTCTCTGCGTCACAACTTCCTTTCAAAATCCCCTTTCGTTAAATCCCAGTGTTTCCCTGTGCAATAACTTCATTTTAAACTATTTTCTTATTTCTTGATCCCATTCCACTTTTCTTATTAATTAATTCAACTGAAGCTTCATAAAAATGCTTGCCTTTACACTTTCGCATGCTATGCTTTGTAAGGTTGAAAAAAGTTAAGCAAGTACTTTCTTTTGAAAATCCCCGTGTTACTCTGTGTAATAACTGAATTCTAAACTATTCACTTATTTCCTGATCGCATGGTAATTTTATTCTTAATTAATTTAACTGAAGCTTCATAAAAATACTTCCGCTGTTTAGTAACTTCTATCTAAACTATTCTCTTTTTTCCTGATCACTTTCTAATTTTCTACTTAATTAATTCATCTGAAGCTTCTTAAAAATTCTTACATATACACTTTTACACGCTCAGTCAACAGGGGTAGGAAAATGATCAGCAAGCACCTTCTTTTGAAAAAATCCCCAGGTTACATTCTGTACTAAATTAATTCTAAACTATTCTCATATTTGCTGACCCCATTCCTTTTTTCCACCCAATTAATGCAGCTGAAGTTTTGTAAAAATGCTTACATTTGCTTTTTCACCCGCTCAGCTTGGAAAGGTTCAATAAATGAAGCAAGCACTTTTTGTAGACATCTTTATGTTCCCCAGAGTAATTCCTTCATTCTAAACTGTTCTCTTATTTCCTGATACCATTCCACTTTTCTACTTAATTAATTCGATTGAATTCTTGAAAAATGCTTACCTTTCTCCTTTCACACGCTGTGCGAGGTGGGGTTGGAAAATTCCGAGCAAGCACTTTTTTTTAAAAACATCCTTGTGTAATAACTTAATTATAAACTATTTTCTTATTTCCTGATACCATTTCTCTTTTTTACTTATTTAATGCACCTAAATCTTTCTCAAAGAGCTTACATGGCTGATTTTTACACGCTCTGCGCGGAGATGTTAAAAATGTCCTTGAATCTCTTCTATCGAAAAATCTATGTGTTATTTTTGTAATAACTTCATTCTAAACTATTCTATTACTTTCTGATCCCGTTACTTTTTCTACTTAAATAATTCAACTGAAGATTCATAAAAATGTTTACATTTTTTCTTTTCTCACGGTCTGCGAGGATGTGTACGAAAATGTATGGAAAGCGCCATCTTATGAGAAATCCATGTGTTACCCTTTGTAATAACTTCATTTTAACTATTCTATTATTCTCTGATCCTATCACACTTTTAGACTGAATTCAACTGAAGATTTGTAAAAATGTTCACACCTGCACTTTCTCACGTTCATCGTTGAAGGGGTTAAAAAATGTCCAGCAAATATCTTCTTTCTATAAATCCCTGTGTTTCCCTGTGTAATAACTTCATTTTAAACTATTTTCTTATTTCTTGATCCCATTCCACTTTTCTTATTAAATAAATCAACTGAAGCTTCATAAAAATGCTTGTCTTTGCACTTTCACATGCTATGCTTTGTAAGGTTGAAAAAAGTACAGCAAGCACTTTCTTTTGAAAATCCCCGTGTTACTCTGTGTAATAACTGCATTCTAAACTATTCACTTATTTCCTGATCGCATGGTAATTTTATTCTTAATTAATTTAACTGAAGATTCGTAAAAATATTTACATTTGCACTTTCACACGCTCTGCGAGGAGGAGTAAGAAAAAGACCAGCAAGCACCTTATTTTTAAAAATCTCTGTGGTACTCTTTGTAATAACTTCCTTTCGAAAAATACCTCGCTTTCCCTTTATAATAACTTCATTCTTTACAATTCTCTTATTTACTGATCCCATTGCACTTTTATACTTAATTCAACTGAAACTTTGTAAAAATGCTTACAAATGTACTTTCACAAACTCTGTTTTTAGTTGTTGATAATTATATAGCTATCATCTTCTTTCGAAAAAATACCCGTGTTTCTCTGTGTAATAATTTCTTTTCGAAAAATCCCTGGATTTCCCCTGTTTAATAACTTCATTATAAATTATTCCTTTATTTAATAATCACATTCCACTTTTCTACTGAATTAATTCAATTGTAGCTTTATAAAAATGCTTACATTTGCATTTTCACACGCTCAGCGAGGAGAGGTTGAAAAATGTTCAGCAACAACCATCTTTCGAAAAATCCCTTTGTTTCCCTGTGTAAAAACTTTGCTCTAAAGTAGTCTCTTATTTCCTGATTCCATTCCACTTTTCTACTTAATTAACTGAAGTTTTGTAAAATTGCTTACATTTGCAATATCGCACGCTCTCCGAGGAGAGGCAATAAAATGTCCAGCAAGAACCCTCTTTTGAAGAATCCCTATGTAATGATTTTATTCAAAATTATTCTCTTATTTCCTGATCTCATTCCTTTTTTCCACTCAATTAATGCAACTAAAGCTTTGTAAAAATACTTACATTTTTAATTTCGCATGATCTGCGAGGAGGGGTAGGACAATGCCCAGGAAGCAATACCTACGTAGGCACAAGTTTATCGATTGGTTTATCGCTTGAAGAGAAATTTGAGCAATGTATTTGTTTACAGTTATTTTACCCAGAACTCTTTTGAAGAAAATATCTTGTTTATCTAACTGGAGAAACGTCCACCGTTTGTTTATATAATATGAATACTTCTTGCATGAGAGAACTAGGTTTTTTCAATCCGTCACCGATGAGTTACTAAACCGTTGGCCACAATTGGCGTCGATTGTCTAAAACCTAAGTATTCAATATCGTTTATGAATTGACTTTTTAGTTCAATTAATGTTCTTTTGAAAGGACTATTTTGCACTATGCGAATTATGTAACTGTATTTTTCTCATCTTTTTTCAAGATTTATTTTCATTATTTTTTTAATTCTGTTTAAATGCGTCAAAAATTTTATATCACTGTAAATTAGTATATTTAATTGTGAGGAAGGATTTTGCTAATTGTTAAAGGCACAGATGATAAACTGTACTGCTAAATATCCTTGTATTCAAGCATTTATGTTTACATTGGTAAAAGCATTATCATCCGAAGAATTCAAATTTATTATTTATAAAGCAATTTTTACGTCATTCTTTTTATAATTAAAACTTAGATTTTTGATGTATTCTTGAAATAGATTAAACAAATTTCTTAATACATAATTTTAATAAAAAGATATAGCTTAAATTAGGCAACTTTCAAATGTGAGAATATCTACTGTAGTGATATATATATATATATTGTTTTATAACCTTTGTTGGCAACGCTTATTTATGTTACGGCTTTTGGCATCACTGTATATTATTTAAATCAATCGGTTGTTATCGTTGCATTCTAGTTGATTAAAGCTTAGTTTTAGTTTTCAGAATGTTTGTCTTTCATTACAATTTAATCAACTAGAATGTTTTTGCACTGCCTCATTACTTGATTCAGCAAGATGGAGCAACTTTTAAAACCCGAAAGGTTCGATACTGATCCTACATGTGCGGGAGCTGAAACGAGGTGGAAACACTGGAAAAGAACATTCGCTAATTTCCTCGCACAGGTAAACCCTGCTACGGACGATAACAAACTTCAATTACTGTGTAACTATGTCTCCTCTAATGTTTTTTGGTATTTTATTGACTCGGATAAATACTCTGACGCTATTGAATTACTCGATTCGCTATACATCGCCAAAAGAAATGAAATTTTCGCCAGACATTGCCTAGCATCTAGAGCTCAACAAACGGGAGAATCTGTCGACGAATATCTCCAGATATTGAAACAGATGAGCAAAGATTGTGAATTTAAAGCGGTAACGGCCGATCAAAATAGAGATGAGTATATAAGGGACGCTTTTATACGAGGAATTAAGAGTTCGCGTATACGTGAAAGACTCTTGGAAAATGCCACCATTACATTAGAAAAAGCCTATGATCAGGCAAGATCACTTGAACTAGCTGAGCTACATTCCGCATCTTATTCAAATTTGTTCAATTCGACTCCAGTTGCTGCCATCGATCACACAGAGGATAATTTAGAAGAAACCCAACGAACTTCAGCTGTTCTAACAAGCACCGAAAAATGCTTTTTTTGTGGAAACGAACGCCATCCAAGGAATTCTTGTCCAGCCAAAGAAGTTATCTGCAGAAAGTGTGGTAAGAAAGGTCATTACCTACGAGTGTGTAAATCAAGACAAACACGGCCAACCACAAATACTACAGCCTCTACATCGTTTTTGGCTTCTGCTATATCAACACCACATTGTCTCCAGAAAACGATAACTAAAGTTTTAGTGAATGGAATAAAATTAAATGCCCTTATTGATACTGGTAGCTCTCTTACTTTCCTGAATGAACGTCATGTGAAAAAATGCAAAATTGTCGTAAAACCATACTAAGGTAAAATAACCATGGCTAATTCATCCTTCACTTCGGATATTACTGGATGTGGTTTACTAACCTTAAAGATGCAGGCCCATACATATTTTAATATTGAAGTGCTAATCATGAAAAATCTGTGTGCTGACTTTCTGATTGGGCATGATCTTCTAAAGAGACATTCTTCACGAAAAATTGAATTCCGCGGTGACAGATCGCCCCTTAAAATATGCTCATTAGCTACTGCCTTAGTTCAACCTGCATCTTTATTTTCAAACCTTACACCAGATTGCAAACCCATTATAACTAAATCAAGACGACATACAGATGCAGACAGAATATTCATTGCTAATGAAGTGGAAAAATTGCTCAAAGAAGCAGTGATTGAGCCCAGTAACTCACCATGGCGAGCCCAGGTTTTTGTAGTAAAGGGAGAAAATCACAAACCGAGAATGGTGGTTGATTATTCACAAACCATTAACAGATTTACAATGCTAGACGCCTACCCTCTCCCAAGAATAGATGAATTAGTTCAGAAGGTATCTCAATATAAAGTATTTAGCACCATTGACCTCAAGAGTGCCTACCACCAAGTGCCCATTCTAGAATCCGACAAACAGTATACAGCCTTTGAAGCCGCAGGAAAACTTTATCAATTCCGGAGAATCCCTTTTGGGGTCACTAATGGTGTCCCAGCTTTTCAGAGGAACATAGACAGCATAATTAAAGATGAAAAGCTCGAAGGCACTTTTCCATATCTTGATGTAACTATCTGTGGTCGTGATCAATCTGAACATGACCAAAATCTGAAGAGATTTTTGGATGTAGTAAAAAAATATAGCTTGACAATAAATCATGATAAATGTAATTTCTCAACAAAGTGTATAAAGTTATTAGGATATCTCATTGAAAATAAGATTGTTAAACCTGATCCCGATAGGCTCGCACCACTGATGAACTTACCTATACCAAACAACATGGCAACCCTTCAAAGGACTTTAGGTATGTTCGCCCACTATTGCCGTTGGATACCCAGATTTTCAGAGAAAATTCGGCCCCTTACGAAAGGAGCATTCCCTCTTTCTGAAGTGGCTAAGGAAATATTCAGTTCTCTCAAAAAAGACGTAGCAGAGGCCTCGTTTTCCGCGATTGAGGACAATATACCTTTTAGAGTTGAAACTGATGCTTCAGAATTCGCCATTGGGGCAACTCTCAGTCAAGCAGAACGTCCCACAGCTTTCTTTTCAAGAACACTTAATGCAGCTGAACAAAGGCACTCTTCAGTGGAGAAAGAAGCTTATGCAATTGTGGAGTCTTTGAGAAACTGGAGGCACTACCTGATCGGAAGACATTTTGAAGTCATCACTGATCAGAGATCAGTCAGTTTCATGTTTGACCAGCATCACTCCAGTAAAATAAAAAATGAAAAAAATATGAGATGGCGACTCGAATTGGCTAACTTTAAATTTGATATAATTTACCGTCCAGGAAAACGTAACACAACTGCGGACACAATGTCAAGAATTACAGCAGCAATATATCCAGAGACCGGAATAAATCTTAGAGAATTGCACGATGCTTTATGTCACCCTGGCATAACTCGGATGTATCACTGGATTAGAGCTAAAATTTACCCTTCACATTAGATGACATAAAGAGAGCAACTAATTCTTGCTCTTGTTGCAATGAATTAAAACCGCGTTTTTACAAGAATGAAGGACATCTAATAAAAGCTACTTCACCCCTTGAAAGGTTAAACATAGACTTCAAGGGGCCTCTTCCTACCTCGTCCAAGAATCGTTTCCTCTTGACAATAGTTGATGAATATTCAAGATTCCCATTTGCATTCCCTTGTACAGATATTTCTGCTTCTACTGTTATAAAAGTATTGACGAATGTGTTCTCCCTCTTTGGGACACCGGCATACATTCATTCAGATAGAGGAGCTTCGTTCATGTCACATGAACTTAAAACATTTCTCAACTCACTGGGCGTTGCAACGAGTAGAACTACGGCGTACAACCCTAGAGGAAATGGACAAGTCGAGAGATACAATGGTATTGTATGGAAGACGGTACTTTTGGCCTTGAAATCAAAAGGTATGGAGACAGAACAATGGGAAGAAGTCCTTCAGCCAGCACTTCACTCTATCAGATCACTGCTGTGCACAGCTACAAATGCTACTCCTCATGAACGCATGTTCAATCACCCCAGGAGATATTTTAATGGTCGTTCTTTGCCTACATGGTTGACCCAACCAGGTCCAGTTCTAATGAAAAATCACGTGCGGCATACCAAATATGATCCTATCGTGCAGGAAGTGGAACTAATTGAAGCTAATCCAGACTATGCACATGTAAAGTTACCTGATGGACGGGAATCAAGTGTTTCTATTAGACATTTGGCGCCAAAAGGTGACTTAGCAGTAAGACACCCTGGGCCAAACTTACACCCACTGCAAGCTGACTCTGGAGAACAGTCACCAAAACATGCGCCATGTCCTCCGAAGAACGTTAGAGTCATTGAAGAAGAAAATCAAGATACAGCGGTACCGGAACTAAACAATTCTGGCCTTCCTGCCGACGATTCTGGACAATCATCTACTCCGAACGCTTCTTATTCCGGTCGAAAGAGAAGACCACCAGCATATCTTCGTGATTACGTTACTTATTGAATTGACTTTCGATTGTTGAGGAGGGGTGAATGTAGTGATATATATATATTGTTTTATAACCTTTGTTGGCATCACTGTATATTATTTAAATCAATCGGTTGTTATCGTTGCATTCTAGTTGATTAAAGCTTAGTTTTGGTTTTCAGAATGTTTGTCTTTCATTACATCTACCACGAGCAACTATTTAATGAGATCTTTGATTGAAAAACGTTATTTTCGCCAAGTAAAATAAAGAGTTTCACCCTTTTTGTGGGAATTTAATTGCTTTGACAGAACATAATATAGCGGATTGGCAACAACAAAATTGAAAAACTCTTCTTTAATTCGTTAACTGTTTGCTTGACTGCATATTGTTAACTTTGACGTTATTATTTTCTTTAAAGCAACAAATTAACTGTGACTATGAAACAGAATGTTTTCATTTTCTCTAGCTTCATTTGTATCATTATTTTCTGTGTGATGTTTTCATACGCTCAGAGTTTTTCAATATTTGATCGAAATATGTATTTTTCTAAGTTACGTCAAAGAAAATGCAAATTCGTTAAAGAACTTTAATCTTGTGAACTAAATTTTAAGAAGCTAACATCTTTATTTAAAATGGAGATTACCAAACTCGATACTAATTTTTACCATATTATTTTAAAAGGGCATATATGACAATTCTTATGTTTATATACAATTTTCTTTATCTAAAATTTAAAGGGAATTTAAAAATTTAAACAAATGCATGTTTAAGAATGACAATTACCAACTTTGAGATTTACATTTGTGTCTTTCCATACTATTTAAATTTTGCTGACTTCTTACTTGTTTGCTTTGCCCATCTGCTGCCATTATTTTGTTTGCCCCCATCTGTTGTTATTTTCAAATTACTCCATTTTAGATACCAGATAAATGGAATCATTAATATTATTTTTTTCTCGCAATTTCATTTAATAATTAATTTTGTTCACAGTGAACCAAAATATTTGTTAGTAACAATAAATGCATATCGCATTTATTCCCATGTAAACAACTCTTTATAGAATAAAAGCATTATTGGAAAATTCAGATTTGAAGGCATTTTTCGTAAATTTAACAAAACGTTAACTGCTCTGGTGATTCTGCATTAGATCCAAAGCCTTTCTCTAAAAACAGTTATTTCAGCAATAAAAGAGCAACAGTTATTAAACAACAGTTGAAACAGTTATTTCACCGATAAATGAACATATTTTAAAGTATTTAGCTTTCAAGTACAAGAAAGCGTGCTGCAAATTACAGTTTAATAAGCCAAATTCAAAAGGAATGACATCTTTACTTAAGAGGAGTAACCCGAAACGCATTTTGACTTATGGGTGTTTGTGGAAAATATTCTTTCCTAAATTATATTACATGCGCATGCATGATATATTTTTTAAAAACTTTTCTTTTATAATTTTTTTTTTTTTTGCTTTTAAATTTAAAACGAAAAATGTTTTTTTTTGTTTTAAATTTAAATTGAGTTAATTTTTATCAGGTATATTTTTATGAACAATTATCAATATTAAATGATCATATTTGCTTCTGTCAATGCTAATTAAAATTTTTGAATAGAGATTCAAATTGATTTGAATTAAATTGAAATTATTTCTCCATTGATAAAAAAAAATGTGAAGGAAGAAATAAAAGCTAAAAAATAAAATGATTAAGTTGTTGTTTGTGCTACATTGCGCGAAATTTTATTGTATTAATAAAAGTATTGTATAGCTTTTATGTGAAAATCAAAAACGCAGAATTAGGAAAGGCTAGATATTATATTTTTAGGCAAGCATACCAAGTTCAAATCAGCGATGCTGGCTTTCCCTAAAGTTTCATACATAGTTTCTAAGAGAGGCATCCTTTTTCCTCCTCTCTTGTCAAATCGTAGATTTCATTGTGGCCGGAGTCACCACGAGTGCTCAGATTTTTATTTTCAGAATACCAAATATTCATAGTAAAGTAGTAATTCTAATTATTCATAGTAATATAGTGTAGTAAAGAAGTTGCAATATGCATTTCGGAGATCTTATTTTTCAATAAAATGGAGCCAAACCTTAGCAAAGACCTCTATTTTTTAAAATTCCTTAATCGAACCTGTAGTAGCATTTGTTATTAATATCTTTTGCGTAGAATGTTTGAAATTTTATAGTATTCCTAAAAGTATTGTAAAAGGCATTGCAAGTATTGAAAATATAGGTTTCTAGACTGTTAGAGAAATGTAGTCCAACATTTTACTAGGATCAACCCTTCGGATTTTAGAATTGTGTGACATATTTCTTGTATCTCAGCCATTTTGTTTTTGAGCTATGCGTTTAAGGGCTTTCTAAACAGCAGAAACGACCGGTTCAGCCCCTTTTTGGATTTGATACATATTCTGATATATAAATTCAATCGGTATGATTCTTTCGCATTTTTCAACGATCTTGCCTGCCTTGCCAAATGAAGGCTCTTAATTCGTTAAATAAGTTTCTACATTTCCTAATTTCAAAATGTTTGCTGCATTGGTAACTAAAACTCAGATTAGCATTTTGTCTCCATGGTTTGTTTGCTTTGAAAAAAGCTTTTTGAGATCAAGGCTCACTTCAACTGCTTTATATCAAATTATCCCCAGATATGTTTCCAAAACGTTTAAAAAGTCCCCTTCTTATATTTTAAGCAATCGAAGAGGGATTTAAAAAAACAGGAAAATTGGGCATATTTAATATTGTTGTAGCGAAATTTTTTTATGATGATTAAGTTAATTTCTTTTTAGTGTCGACAAGAGAGTTCAGGAATCGAATTGAAAAATAATGAAGTGCCTCCAAGCTCTTTTCCTTGAATATTTCCATGTTTTTCGTATTTTATGGACTAAAAATGTTGTGTTCCAGATTTTAATCTTGCGTACAGGTAGAAAACAGTGGATATGAATTGAAGCGATATTGAAAAAGCTTTGCAAAGATGTGGAAAGTTTAAGTTCGGAAACGGATAATGTGATACCAATTTTACTATTACAAGCAAGCAAGCAATTATTAGGTTCGATATTATTCAGATACATGAAATTCTCGTAATATTTGGGATCCTTCTATGTCGTTTCTGTTTCCCGTTGCGTGAAGATAATGTAGGTTTAATCATATCTATTTAGAGGTACGTGTGACTGATGAGCATCGATAAAACCATCAACAGACTCGTTTCCGTCAATGCCGGAGTGACCTGGTGTCCAAACGAATTCAATAGAAATGTTCTTTCAAAAGACCGTAGACATATCTTGTACCAAATGGTTGATATCGGTTTTGGAATGGATATTTGAAGATTCTAGGACTTCCTAATCGGATGGACTATGTAGGAAGAGAATATATTGTTCTGGTTGATTTGCAAACTTAATTTCATGCGAGGGCATCTCCCTTAAAACTGCTATTACAAATTGAAATAGATCCAGATATATTTCCGTCAATGGCAATATTTGCATTGCCAATGGAGCTTTCCTTATAGGACCTTGATGAATCAGTTTCTGAAGCTTGTAGTCTTGAAATAATTTTTGGATTAGAGTTTATGGAATATTTTGAATTAAAGTGAGGCAAGATAAAACATTTTTGTAATTTTGCAGTTGTTCTAGTTTGGGGATGTGAAGACCGTTGAAGATTTAAATTTTTATTCGACCTTTAAGGAATTTTTGGAGGCTAATTTCCTTTTAAATCTTGACGGGTGAGAGGTGGGAAAAAGTGTTTAAATAACGCCGGTAGTAGACCGAATGGTAAGTCTTTAGTTAGAAAATGTATCTGCAAGCACTGTGGAACCTAGAAACAGATGAGCTTGATGTGTTTTTTTAGGTGAAGCTGGTATTCTTTTAAGTATACCAGTGGTAAGTGGACGAATTGAAGTATGGTGTGATAGCTTTTCCAAAATCAAAAAATCAGTGCTGTTTTCACTTATAAACACACGATATCCGATTTACAGCTTGTTTCTAAATGCCGAGTTTATTACGCATACATTATGGATACTGAGCACACGAGAATTCGCTTTCTTTCCCAGTGACTCAAATCCACATATTCCACAGTTTTTAATTTGTCTTTCATAGCATATACAATTTATCCTTTTGCTTAAGTGTCACTAAATTGAGCTCTGAGATCAATATTCTTTTCATTAATAATCGAAAAATATTGTTGAGTACAATAATGTCTTATACTAGAATAAAACATTATTAGCTGATTGTTCTAGATTTAATTCTTTTATTTAACAATGCATTTTACATTCGAATATGGTGATGTCCTGTTACTATCTGTTAGGGGAGAATCATTATTATTCCAAATAAAAAAATGTATTGTCATTATTTCATTATTTGTAAAAATGTATTTGTCATTATTTCAGCCATATTAGAAGTCACTGTTCCATATTCATTTCAAGAAGCCTCTTTTCATCTCCATCTTTAATGTTAATAGCCGAAAATTTTGTTTGATTAGATTAAAAGAAATTTCCATTAATGTAAGTTGAAATGTTGGTAATCTTCTTTTCAATATAGGTACACTCTTCCATTGTAAATCCTTTTCTGTAATATGTTCCAAATATTTTTAAGTGTTTTAACTGAACCTTTTTTCAGAATTTAATCAAGGTGATACTAGAAAAAGATTTTTAGTATATTATTTTCAAATTTGCATACTGCAATTTTCATTTTTCAAGTATTTAAAATAAAATTATATGTGAACACCTTTAAACATTTGTAGTCTTCTGATACAAAAAAGCAGGTTTATAGTGAACATCTTCCTGAAAGAGCAATCATCTCTTATATTTATTCTAAAAAGAATAATTTAGTCATACTTTTTGAAAGATTTTAATTTCCATGAAATTCAAAATTACTATTAACTGCAAATATTAAACTTGCAATTATTTCTTTTCTTTATTTAATAAATTTATTACAAATTCTTATCTCAAAATTTAAATAAGATTGGAAAATTAAAACATGAATTATTTATAACTTCAATTGAAGTTGCTTTGAATGAATATATTGATTGATGCCAGATTTTTAATGATATTTTTCTAGGTTTGGTTTATAATTTGATTTTGTTAGTTTCAGTTAATAACTAGTTCAATTCATAATGCGTCAAAATATCATTTTATAGAATAACATACATTTACTTAAGGGGAAGCCATTCACTGTTTGGTAAAAATCAAACTTTAATTGCTGAAGATCGCATTATTCAAAAGTTCATGTTGAAATGAGCAAAAGCATTATGTAATGAAAAATTGGAATTCATTGGCTATGAAGCCAGCTTTTAATCCAATTTTTTATCAAACTCAAATTCATGTAGATAAAAAGATTACCTAATGCATAAATTTAAGTAATAAATTAAGATAGTTTAGTCAATTGTCAAATGTGAGTACATCTCTTAGGAACTGAAACCTTAAAACAAAATTAGGGGAAAAAGCATTTTGGTTGCTTAAGAAATGTATTTTTTATATCTGGTGTGCATTTATTAGCTGCGAATTTTACTGAAAGTACATTTTTCCATATTATGTTGTATTAGCATACATGACAATTCTCATATACTTCATACAATCTCCTTATTTTAAATGTAAATAGAATAAAAAATTTAATTAAATACATCTCTAAGTATTTATCTGTCTTGAAAGTCTACATCTACTTCTTTCAATGCTATTTTCACCAGAAGATAAAATAAATTTTATTTAAAAATTGATATCTTCAGTGATAAAAGAGAAATAAAGAAATGATTAATAATAAATCATTCTAAGTAAAACAGTGAAAGTACGAGAAGTCAGTTTGTTGAAAAGATTTGTTAAAAGATTCACATCTCTTCCCGGCAGTAAATTTCAAGTTATCATGCGAGAACATAATTATTTTTAAGTCATTATTTATCTTAATTAATATGTCATGCACCAATTTAAACTGATTTGAAACAATCACGATACCTCTCTCTCTCTCTCTCTCTGTGTATATATATATATATATATATATATATATATATATATATATATATATATAGGGGACCATAAATAGAATGACAGTGTTCTGTAGCGTGATGTATTTACGAGAATGACGCGGCATTTTGTAGGAAGATTAAACAACACGGGGCTCAAAGGATTCATAAAAAAAATTAGTTCCAAAAGTCACCACTAGGGGAATATGGGGCACTGTGTAATAGAAAATAGAGTGTTAACAAATGCAAATCAATTTGAAAATAAAATTACCTTTTATTTTGCACATTCAAATATTAAATGTGACTGCCGTGTTTGTGGACCACATATTGCATTCTGTTCATAATAGCAGAAAGTAACATGTCTGCAGGAATCTCCCGTACGGTCTGTGATATCCTTCAACTTAGCCATTTTCTGGACAATTCCTTGATAAACTTTGGACTTAAGGTAACCCAATAGCCAGAAGTTGCATGGGGTAAGATCAGGGTACCGAAATGGCCATACAGTTCAAAGGCAGCGGCTAATGACTCTTTCTGTTGTGAATTTCTGTCGTAGCAGCTATTGTACCCGTAAAGCAACGTGTGGAGGGGCCCCATCCTGAATGAAAATGATTTCCCCCAGGCATTGTCTTTGCTGAAGTGCCGGAATGACAAAGCTTCTCAACATGTGGCGATATTTATCTCCGGTAACAGAACAGGTTACCGGTCCTGTCGGGGTAATGTTCTCATGGAAGAATGGACCTAGGATAAATTCCGCTGTGAACCCACGCCAGTTACCTTTGGTGAATGTAAGTGAATTTCTATGACTGCATGTGTTGATGTGTCTCCCGAATTCGGCAGTTCTGGGTATTCACAATTCTATTCAGGTAAAAGTAGACCTCGTCTCCTCATAAGATTTTCCAAGGCCAAGCATCATCCACCTCCATTCTGGCAAGAAAAATAAAATCAAAAGTCAATCACTTACTGTGGTCGGTGAGACGCAACTCTTGTACACGGCTGATCTTGTATGGATAGAATTGGATAATCTTTCGTAAGATTTGCCATACCGTACTGTAAGGCATATACATATTCCGAACTACTCCATGAGCCCTAGAAATGGCAGCAATATTGTCTTGTTCTCTGTCGACGCCGTGGCAACTGCTTTGATTGTATCGTGTGGTACATGTTTTCGTCCTCTGCCTGATTGAACCTTCAGAGAACCTGTTTTCTCAAACTTCGCCACCATTGCTTTTAGGCCATTAACTGACAAAGGACCGATGCCTTTACGCATTTTTTGAGCTTTATGAAAGCCCGAAGAGCGGCTGACGCATTGCACTGGTTGAGGTAAAAGAATTTGACCAGTAACTCAAGCTCGACTAAAGAAAGTGACATTGCTCATAAACTTACAAACCGATTGTTTCGAAAAGTTACACATTGCCATTTAAAGCTCAAGAAGCTGGAACTGCACCAATGGATGTAATGAGAAATTTGAATAAAGAACTTCTTCTTTTTCTCAGCGTTCTCTGTTACCCAGTAAGTGAAGCTGCAGGTAAAGAGACTTTATTGGTGTTTATGTAAATTTTTCGCTTTTTTAAAAGTGTTGCCATATTGCACTTGAACTAATTCAGCAAATCTGCAATATAAAAGATAATTTTATTTCCGTATTGATTTGCATTTTTTAACACTCTATTTTTATTACACGGCGCCACATATTCCCCTAGCGGTGACTTTTTGATTTTTTTAAGAATCCTTCGTTTCCTGTCTTGTTTAATCTTCTTACAAAAAGTCGCGTCATTCTTGTAAATAAATCGCCCTACAGAGCACAGTGAGCACTGTGAGTTTAATTTTAATTATGGCTACCCTGTTTATATATGCATTTTTAAAAACGCATCGGCTTTCAAAGAACTATGCATAGAATAATAAAATACTGCAAAAGGTAGGTAAAAATATTTTTTGCCTGTAAATTTCGGGAACACCAAGATTTCCTAACCAAAACAACATTACGTTCTCACATGATAAAAAACCCTATTGTGTCATATCTAAAATAAACAATACTCAATATTTAAACAATTTTTCTTCGCACAGTTTTCAAGTGGATGTCAGGTGATAAACATTTGGTTTGAAGAAAAAATAGTAAAAGAGAGAAATAGCAATTTCACTTTTAAATCTAATTAACATTTTTTAAATCACCTCCTTAATTTTTCCGAAGATTTCCAAATAATCGGCAACAAATACGATATTTCATTTGCGCGTGAATTTGATCACGTGGTTGGTTGAAACTCTGCTTTCCTTCAGTTCGAAGTTGAATGTCACTGACAAGGTGAAAAGTCTGGCGGCCATCTTTTGTTTCATCATGCAAAATCCCAGATTCGGGTTTCTGGAGCACACACCGATCACCATACCTTCATTCCTTCCTTCTGGTGGTCATATTCTGCTTAACAGTTTTAAATCCTTCCATGCTTTGCGTCGATAATTTATTTTTATACGCCAAATTGGTAAGCTCATTTTACTGAAATATCTTATTTTTTTAAACGCGATTGTATTACTCGTAGCGGATGTCGATGAGGGTTTTTTGATTACTGAATTTATATTTACTAACAACTTTAAGTAAATGTGATATGTTGCATAATAAATAACTGTCGGATAAATTTACTTTAATTATTTGTATAAATCATCTAGAACGATTATATTTACTATTTTCTTTTTTTAAAGCCTGCATCTAATTTGTTTATAGCAATGAATGTGCTAATAATTTCTGTGCTGTTGTTTATGATCTGCCTAAATTTCTTAGTTTTATCAGAGAATCTTATATAAATGTGTTCATTCTTTCAATTCGAAATGTTTTAATATTATCTAGGCTTTTACATTATACAAAAGCGCAATTTCGAATCTTATGATTATAAAAACTTCTTCATCGGATCTGTTTAATTCGTTTAACTATTTTTTATTTAATTTGATTTGTTTTGTACTTTTAAAATGTTATTATTATTATTATTTGTAAATCCTGACTTAAATTTTCTTGGATCAGAATTTTCGAACCCACTTGTAATCCACATTTGCATGCAAAGAAGATTCTCACTGCTTCACATCAATATAATATGGTATTTATTAATTAACGCTGATGGATTGGTAATAATT
>JAOUZG010015791.1:664216-698654 GCA_026289955.1 Argiope argentata | reverse complement strand
CAAGATTTTGACTAATCTACACGTTTTAGACCTTCCTAAGTCGAAAATGTCCGTCCTTCTGTATGACAAAGATAATTTAAAAACATTTTCAGCTCAATAGATACTATTTGGTATATATCTTTTATATACCTAATAGTATCTATTCGGTCCTATTTAACAGAATCTATAACATATCTATTCTGTCCTATAATAGTATTTCCTGTCCTATTTAACAAATAACTACAGAATGAAGTGGGTTTCATAGATAAAATTCAATATATAGAATTAAAATCTAGAATCCAGAAATGTATCCGAATTTGATGCGAAATCAATAAAGGATTTTTGGTCTGTACTTTTAGAAACATGCAAATTTGATTACGGAAAATCGCAAACACTTAAAATAACAAACTTGATATGTAATTTATTTTGTGACAACGTGATTTTGTTGTCAAATTTTTGTTTCAATTGGTTGAGAAAAACGTGTCTAAAACACCTACTTTCGGATATTACTAAATGCATGTCGGAGATTAATCGCCAAGTAACTCGTGAAGGATGGCATAATTCAGTAAAAATGCTAGATTCGTGCTTAATATTTGTAACTATTGTACACCAGTATCATGCAACTCGATATCTGAGAGTTTTATCTCAGAGATCGAGTATAAACCTGCGGAACAGTATAAATTAGTGTATGAAAGAAAGAATTTTTTGAAGATAATTCAGATGGTTTATACTGTGAAGATGCTGTCTGGTACTCGTTAATATTATTGTTTCAGAAAATATTAAATATTCTTATTAAATGCGAGCCCCTTTTGTCGGGCATCTTATACTTCAGGGTTTATTTCTAATATTCTTAATTAAAACTTTTAAGTAACTTTTTAAAATATGGTATTAATCTTCAGAAAAATACTTTCAAGTTTAAAATTTTGTTAGCCAAGTAATTCATACAATTATAGTTGTTCTTTAATAATTATATGGCGATTTCTATTTCATTGTATTATGTATTTCTGTAATTTGCTGGCAGCCTTCCTTTAAAATTTGAACTTGAAATGGAAGTGATAGTTTAATAAAAATTTATTTTTGTCGAAATCGAACATGTACTTTACGAATATAAATACGGAAAATCGAATCCTTTAGCACTGAGATCTTGAATGTGCTTGGAAACAATATTTTTAGTAACTACGAAACTAAACTGAATGTAGAATAAATAATTTCGCTTCTTTTGTATTTTGAGAAATAAATACTCATTTTTAAATTCTTCCGTCTTTAAAATTAATATTAAAATATTTTAAACAGCATGTTATTTAACTGACAAGAGCATTTAGCAAATTTCACTTATCTATTTTCTTGCAACTTTGAATAATCCATCTCACATTCACTGAACCAGAGATAGAAAATCAAATTTTAGAGAATTTCATTCGAAATTGGAGATGCGCATTCCAGTAATTACATAACGTGCTACATTTCATTAATCTAATTCTTTGCCTTCTACAGTTAAAGAGTTCAACAAACAGTCTTCAGTTTTACTGTTCAAATAAGAATTGATGTTGATCTGGAATTAAATACATGTAGTTATAATCTTTGCTAAATTGAAAAGATCCTTTCTGAATATCCAAAAAAAAATTTCTTGTTGACATAAAATATTTCATATAATAAAATTACATGTAATTATCTTTAATAATAGGAACCTGAAGAATCCATATTCATAACTTTTACTATACATAAAGTGAGATCATTCTAATACGACCAGAATTAAACATAAATTTAATGTCAACTGTTTATTTGAATCTAAGAGCGAGATTATTGTAAATATTTTATACAAAGCTAGAATTTTTTAAACAGCAAAGTATTTGAACCTTATATTCACTTCATTTGCTATTTATCTATAAAAAATAAATATTCTTGAAAGATACTTAAAAAATACCCTGATTTGAAAAACCCCTTGCTATTTATACCCTAATACAGCGTTCATTCACAGAAATCTGTTTTTATTAAATGAATAAAACGAAAAAACGACATTTCTTTCGCATGCCAGAACTGGGCTTCTAAATTATGTGCTAAAAATAGTAAATAGTTAAAAGCTAAGCCAATTAACTTCTAGAAATATTTAATTAAGTTTACTCTTGGCAACCCTTTGCTGAATCTGACTCTCCATCCTAAAGGATGCATCGTTTTCAAATTGAGAGAAGGATTATTATGAAAACCGTATAGAAGTAAAAACTCTCACATGAATTTTTAAAAATAAGAAAACAACAATTATCTTTTAGCTTCCTAAGAAATAAAAAGAATCTTTATTCTTACATATATAATCATGCATTTAGTTTGGCAAAGGATAAATTTCTCGATCTGGGTTCGGGGAACAAATGCTTCCAACTTGAGTAACACCGGTTGCATCTCCAAATAATGAATAAAAAATTAAAATTACTGTCGACTGATACTGTAAAAATTTTTCCCTGCCTTTTAATGTATGAAAAAAGTCATCTGGTCAAGTTGAATACAGCTGATTCCTTTTTTGGAATGTGCTCAATTTTTTTTCTCTTCTAACGAATTAATATGCCCGCCAGTCAGTCAGCTGGTATCCGTTCTTCCTTTGTCCTGAGGTCAAGATTCAGTTGTAGTTTGGAAAACCATTTTGCTTCGCGCAATGTACGAAATTCATGTTAATCCAACACCTAAGGTTAAAGCCTCCAGAGGGTTGGAATGAGTCATCCAAGGAAGTCTCATTCAATCGCAACAGGTGAAAAAAGAACATCGAAGGGGAAAGTGATGCATTTTCATACTTTCTGTATAGTAAACACCTCATTGGGCTGTAATAAAATAATGGCTCACTAAATGTATATTTATATTTCTGAAAATTCAAAAAAATTAATTTTATTCTTTCAATTATATTTATAAAATTCATCATTTGAAAGTTTCTTATGAGACTCTCATTTAAGAGAGCTCTAGAAAATTATTATATATTATTTCTCCCATTTTTAGAAAAAAAGTAGCATGCATAAGACAAATAATGAAATATTTTAGGAGGTCTTGGTTAATCGTCAATAAAGATGATCGTTGCTCTATTTCTGTTATAGTGTAAGTTCCTATAACATTTTAAATTGAAAATACAATTTTAGGAGAAAATTTTACATACTTTTTTAATATGCAATATATTTCTGCACAATTTTTTATAAAACTTTTTAGTTTTTGTTTCTTATCTCAGTATTATTTGTATCTGCATAACGCACGTTTTATTGTACCATTTTCTTAGGTTAATTATTTTATTAAAATCCTCTTAGAAAAGTCTCCTAAATTTTTTGTACCAATTTTTTATTAAAATTGAGAAATTTATTCTGTATTGGAGTGACAAAATCGTCTATATGCCTATTTATAAAGATTTCGGTTATTTTAATGCTGCAGGATGCTAAGAAATTGAAATATGCATGATATTTATCAATAGAATCCCTGTGTATGATTGTTACAGAATGCAGTTTGCTTATTTTGGAAAATTAAAAAAAATCTATTTATCAGGGGAATTTGGAATATATAATTAGATTTCTTTTGTGCTCTATAGTTTTTTAAAGATAAAATCACAATTTTTCTTAAATTTTCATAATTTTCAATTTAAATATTTTTGCCTCACCAGCGTTTCATCTATCTATTGAATGCAAAAACTTCACATTAATAAGTATTATGGAATAATTATCAAAAACTTTCTTTCAAATGATTTACGCAACTTTTTTTTCTATAAATTGGGATTTTGTAATCAGATATTTTTGCTATTCCTAATGCACTCAAGTTCTAAAATTTCCTATATTTGTGTGTTAATGAAAATTCACGATTTGTCTGTTGATCGATCGTTTTCAATTAAATTTCGATTGTTATGAATTTTATAAAGATTGAGGATATCGTGATATTTAAAGCAATAAATCAGTCAAGCTTTAAAAATGAAAATGCATTTTCATGGTCAAAATAAAAAGTAGAATAAAAATTATATAATATCCATCTTGAAATTTTGGTAGAATACTAAACATTGATTTTAAATTTAATTAATTAATTCTAAAATTGAATATTTTTGGGCTATAATGTATGACATTATTTTGAATATCTCAGTTAGTTTGAATTTTATTTAGACATTTAAATTTTTGATTTTTATATTTAGTACACTAATAAAAAAATATATAGGCTTTTGTTCAAGCTTAATGAACCTGTTCTTATTGAATATTGTGTTTATCTGTACTAAACTTAAAGTACAATACATTTGTTTCAGATAGGATTCGAGAACGAGTCTTGGATGGCGCTATTGTCAAGTTTCTAAAGAATACAAGCAACCCATGGATGAGTGTTATTTTGTTTTTATTATCAAAAGGCATTACCGATAATTTTATTTATTGATTGGAATGATTTTAATAACTTTTATTACGAAGGGAAGTATTCTATAAAAATGGACGAGTATTAGTAAGGACATTTTTTTATTTATTTCGATGAATAAATTGTTTTAGGTTTAATGCATCAAGTATTTTGATTTCACCGACTGTTTAGCGATGGGTTAATTTTTTTTTTTTGGAATACATTTGATAGTTAGGTAATCGAAAAATTTAAACTATTCCTTAAATAAAGGTCTAAGATGCAATAAATATATCACATTAATTAAAAGTAACATCTCTTGAAATTAAATCTTTTAAGAAGTAGAAATTTAGAATTTCTGCTTACATTCGTACAAAATATTAATTTATATTGCACCCACAACTGTTCGGCTTATTTGTCTTTTTAATGTTTAACAACTTTAAATGAATCTTACTAATGTCCCTAGCAGTCTAGCCACTCAGGTGACTAGGTACCAGCCGATTGATACACCGGGAATCAACAGTGTACCACCCGTCTAATGGGTCGCCACGCACGGCCAACACGTGGGGTTTTTGGCTGTCCATGAGAAGCAAGAAGCAAACAGAGCGGCGACAGCTTCTCATGGAGAGCTCTCTCGCTTGCCGTTGAGGGAAAGAAGGACCAAGCAGACAGCAGAAGATGAAGAGGAGGATAAATTGAAATTGAGTAAAGATCCCTGGGTACCTCGGGATTGGGACACCCGTTCCCACCTAAAGAAGGTGAGCCCCTGAGGGGGAGAGCAGGCGTAAACTTGCCACCATCAGGTTCACAAACAAACTACGTTGTAATAATGAAGATCATATATCTACAAGAGTATTCAATAATTGGAAGAAATCAACAAGACTTAAACGTTCCTGAACTCGCTAGTTAGATTCAGACACTAGAAAACAAGTCAATTTGGAACACTCCTCTTTAGATTTCCTTCAGGAGCCCATCTTTCCAAGGAAACCACCAGATAATACCATGTTTGGTTTGGAATTATTACAGACTTGTTCTAAAAAAGAAGATTCCAGTGTTTTCAATCAGAAAGGACTTGATACAGTCGAGAAGTTCTCTCATAAAAACTTCGTTGTCGCCTATACTGATGGCTCATCAGACAAATCTCTGAACAGTGGGGGTGCAGGAGTGTTCATCTGCTATCCAGATGGTAGATATCACAAGCATAAATTTAACACTGGCAAAATCGCCTCCAACTTCACTAGTGAAGTCTTGGCGATCAGAGAAGCTCTCACCTTATATTTAAATGATCAACAGGCTTTTGATTCGACAGAAGGTCTAACAATCTTTTCTGATTCTAAATCAGCCTTGGAGGCTATCAGAAATGGAGGGACTAACATCACCTCTGATGTCATTGTCCACTTAGAACAGTTGAACAGCAAGGGAAAATCCTGTGTCCTGCATTGGATCCCTGCACACGTCAATATTGAAGGAAATGAGTGTGCAGATTCTTTGGCCAAGGAGGCTAGAGATCTCGCTCATGAGTGCATCGCCATCACACTCGCTGACGCTAACGCAGTGGCGAGACACAGAATCATGACTCATACGTTTAAAAAACCCCTGATTACTGAATATGATAGCCCCAGAGATATTACATCTACAATAGCAAGGCTTAGAACCGACCACTATAGAGGCATGAAAATCCATCCAGACAAAACAAGATCATATGTTCTTTGTAAACATTGCCCTGATGTCCAGCTCACTCCTGGTCACATCCTGGAATGCCCAGCGTGACCACGAGTATTTTGAAGTTGGGAATGGTTCCGATGAGGAGCGCTTTACGGGAGATTCTGTACAGTCCTGCTGCATCACTGCTCGCAGCGGCTGTGATCAGGACTTTAGGTATAATTTGATGTCACTGCATATCCATGAACACGAGAACAACAACAACAATGCGATTGGTTGGTTGCGATTTTTCTGGAGCAAAAGCCATATTTAGCCACACTGCGCCAAGCAAATGGTAAGAAATGGAGACCGACAATTAAAATGAAGCTAACTACATGTTAAATTATAACAGAAGACCATATCAATAGACAAATGTAAAATTAGCGAGCACAAATGTTAAAAAATTTTAATGAACATCGATACAATAAAAACATAACAATTAATCCATTTAAAAGATCAAAAGACACTAAATGCATATATAAAAGCCAATTGTTTTTAAAAATTTAAAAATGTTTGGATGGTATGCTTCACCCACCAGATCTTGCAAGTTAAGAGAAAATGAGTGGAAAAAGTTAAGACGAGGAACATTAAAATCAGGACATACACATAAGATATGTTTAACACTAAAAGCAATGTTACAAGTGGTACACATTGGTACCCTTTCACCGAAAATGAGATGACGAGGAGTGTAGCGAGTGTGGCCTATACGGAGGCGAGTCAATTTGACATCGATCTCTCGTACAGGATGGGCAGGCCACAAACCAATTGTCCGTTTTATGGAATGCAGTTTGTTCTCGATCTGCAAATCCCATGATTCTTGCCAAGTAGTAAAAATTCTACAAACGAATGACCTTTTAACGTCACAATATGGAAGTGTCTGTGTTAGGAATGTGGATGCAGATTTAGCTGCAGAGTCAGCCCTTTCATTTCCTGAAATACCCGCATGACCTGGAACTCAAAAGAATATTTAAGCCTTTGTTTTGCAGTAACTGCCAGGATGCATAACGACTGGATGCATCTGACTATGAAAAAGAGAAAGTGTTTCCAAAGAACTCATAATGTCTGTATATATGATAAAATTACGCTGAGTTGAGAGCGGAATTTCTTGAAGAGAGCAGGAGATGGCTACCAACTCAGCAGTAAAATCAGAACAACAATTGTTCAGACGGTAGCTCAATGTACTAGATGGAGTTATAACAGCGCAGCCAACATATCCATCTGATTTCGATACAAATGTGAAAACTGGTGTGAAAGAAGAATACCGACTGCGATGAGGATGAAAAAGCTGCTGGAAAATAACAGAATTTGTAGAAGATTTATCAAATCTCAAGAAAGGATTCAGAAAGGAAAAATGCTGGATATCCCAAGGAGGAAAGGAAACAAGATCAAGAGGTGTAATGATAACATTATAAAGGTTCGAGCCATGCAAGAAGTTTTTCACTCGTTCACAAAAGAGAAGGGTATGATACGGTCGGGCGTCATAGACCCTTCCGAGGTTTGCAGGAAGAGCAATGTGATGAATGGGATGGTTTGGAACTGATTGTACACAAAAATAAAACAAAGTAGATAATTTCTGACACCGCAAATAAAGCGGCAACTGTTGGCAAATAATATGCAAACTCTGAACTAGAAATGTGTGGAAAGCACCAGAGCAGATCCTGAGAGCAGAAAGGTGTACGGTATCGGGATGTCTCAAAACAGATGGACGGGCAGACTCGTACACTATGCAACCATAGTCCATGCGTGAAAGAATGTCCGATTGATAAATACGTAGTAGGGAAGTTCGATCGGCACCCCAAGATGTTTTAGAGAGTACTTTATAAATAGTCATGTGTTTCTCACATCTCTTGAGCAAGTTCAATATATGAGGAAGGAAAGTGAGTTTACGATCGAAAGTCATTCCCAAAAATCGTATTTCAGTTACTACTGGAATTGGGACATGTCTTATCTTTATAAGAGGATCTAAGTGCATGCTTCTCTTTCTACAGAAGTGCACACATCGACTTTTCTCAGGTGAGATGGTATGACGATTTTTATTGCACCAAGTTATCACCTTATTGACTGCATTTTGTAATTGTTTTTCGATTACATTCATGTCACTACCTTGGCATGAGATCTGCAGATCATCAACATACAGACTGGCCTGTATAAATGAAGGTAAATGATTTAAAATCTGACTGAGATGTACAATAAAAAGTGTGAGACTGAGGATACTTCCTTGAGGAATACCCTCGGTTTGTAGAAAATGATTTGAGTGAGAATTACCGATGACAACTCGAAACGTACGAAGTGATAAAAAGTTTTGTATGGATACGGGCATGTTTTCCCTAAAATCAAAAAGTGTCGAAAGTATGCCATAGCGCCACGCATGGTCATAAGCTTTCTCAATGTCAAAGAATATGCAGACTAGGTGGTTCCTCTTGACAAAAGCGTTGCGAATTTGGGTTTCCAGCAGAATGTGATTATCAAAAGTTGATCTTTCTCTGCGGAAACCACTCTGCAGCTTGGGTATGCATCCTTCTTTCTCCAATTCGAAGATTAAACGAGCATTGACCATGCGTTCAAATGTTTTGCAAAGACAATTGGTAAGGGCTATAGGTCTGTAGTACAGAAGATTTGAAGGATCTTTCCCCGGTTTTAAAATTGGAATAACAGTAGCTTCTCTCCATTGTTATGGTATTTTTGTTCAGTCCAGATTCTGTTAAAAAGTAGCAACAAATTAGAGAGGGAGGTTGCATTTAGACGGCAAAGCATACTGTAAGTTATTCCATCTGGCCCCGGGCATGTATCACGGGTTTGCGATAGAGCTGTTTCCAATTCAGACATTCTGAATTCAGAGTTGTATGCAAAAGTATTTCGATTATTAAAATGCAAGAGCAATCATTCCGCAGTATTCTTAATTTCTACAAATTCGGGACTATAAGAATTAATCTTGGAAACTTGTGCAAAAGCATGGCCGAGGATATTAGCTACATCTAATTGGGAGGAATGCACAAAGTTTCCTGTCTTTAAAACTGGAATGGAAATTTCACTATAAATCCCATTTGCAGCTTTTATTTTTTTCCACAAGACTTTAGTGGAAGTTGATGTTATTGAGACACAAACTTGATCCAAGATTCCCTTTGACTACGACGACGGATACGTCGAGCTAAGGCCTTGGCTTTCTTGAAAGCAACAAGATTTTCTATCGTAGGGTACCTTCTGAAAATGTTCCAGCGTTTTTTTCTGATTCCTATAACTATTGCGGCAGCATTCATTCCACCACGGTCTGCGAAATTTTCTCAAACGTGGGGAACTCTTTGGAATGGTGGCCTTTGCAGCGCTTATTATGCTATCAACGACACGTTGAACTGCTTCTGTGATATCATAAATATTAACCATGCTTTTGTATATATCTGCCAAATGCGTGAAAGCAACCCAGTCTGCCCGCTGGAAAAGGAAACGTGGTAGACAAGGAGTTTCCCTTCCGCTATTAGCTTGTGAGACCATGATAGGGAAGTGATCACTGTTATACAGATCTTTACTCAGGCAAAAGTCAGCATTGGCATGAGCTCAGGAGAACAAAGGACCAAATCAATACTATGGAAAATGCGCGTGGGTTCATGGAAGTAAGTCTTCTCGTCATTGATCAGGAGACAGAGAAAGTTATTTGAAATAAATTGCTCGATCTGCCACCCGCGAGAATTAGTACTTTCCGAACCCCACCAAGCACTATGTCCGTTGAAATCGCCTAGTAAAATAAGTGGTTTAGGAAGCTGGTCCACTAAGTTGTCAAGATGTTGCTGCCCGATGACATCATGAGGCGGCAAATATATACTACAGACTGTGACTAATGTTCGCAAGTGAACCTGCATTGCCACAGCCTGTAGAGGTGTATGTAAAGAGAGAGGTGTGCTCAGGTAAAGATTTGAAGTGAATAGACAGACACCTCCAGAAATGCGGGATCCTGTGTCTGCATCTTTCCTAATGCAGTTATAACCTCGCAATTTAATTGGAATATTGGGTGTTAAGAAGGTTTCCTGAACACCGAAACAAACAGGATGAAATTTGTTTAAAATTGCCTTGATGTCAACAAGTTTGTTCCGAATGCCACGACAATTCCATGAAAGGAAGGTACCCATTACGAGAGAGGTTTTGTATGGGGAAGAGAATTGCCATTTGTTGAAGTTGCCAGATCTTTGCAACTCATAGAGAGAGCATCTTCAACCTCAGACGGATGGAGCTTAAAATCGCGTATCGTTGGCGTGCCTCCAAAGATGGTTGTTAAGCTCTTATGGGTTATACCATCTTTTGCCACCCCCAAAGCAACTGAATTCCGTGAAGTAGATTTTTGAAATTTCACGGAAAGATCTTTATTTGAAAGACCACGTTTCGCCAGTTTTAATGTCAGAGAAGACTGAGGTTTTTTCTTTCTAACTTTTTTAGATTTTGACAGGTCGGGTTTGGGCAATTCTGAAAGACTTTTGATAGACTTATCAGAATCAGATTCAGAAGTTACAGGAGGTATTTCGTTTTGTTCATTTACAGGAGGTTTTGTTTTTGCAGTCAATTTAATGCAGTTGGCACAGGAACAATTAGTGCAAAACGATTTTTGGACAATGGAAGCATAGCTGACACCAGGAGTAGGAGTTTGAGTTTGAACCTTACACCTAGCATCGGGGTATGATAAATTTTCTTTTATTTAATAAATGTCACTTGTTTCTCTAAGTTCTAGCGTGGGCAGGATCGAGCATATGAAGGGTGATCGCCAACGCAGTTCACGCACTTTTCTTCTGCATTACACTGCTGGCTATCATGCCCTTTTTCAGCACAACGGGCACAAGTCAGTGTCCCGCGGCAATTGACTTTGGAATGGCCATATCGCTGGTACTGGAAGCATCTCAATGGATTCGCAATGTATTGTCTAACTGGTAACTTAATATAGCCTGCGTATATAAATTCAGGTATTTTAGGACTGTGAAATGTAAGCATATAGTGCTTTGTTGTGAGAATTTGACCTTCTCACCGAATTGTAATATGGCGAACTTGCGTCACTCCCTGTGGTTTCAATTCATTGGATATTTCACCAAAAGGGACATTAAATAACTCTCCGCAGGTAATAACACCTTTGGAGAAATTTAGAGATACATGCGGTTTCACAGAAACAGGAATATTTGCGATAGCTTTATTCCTGTTTCTGTGAAACCGCATTATTTGTTGCGCTTGTTTTTTGGTATTGATTTCTACTAGAAGGTCACAAGATCGCATTTTTCGAATAGACAGGACTATAGCCGATACTGCTTTTTGCACAAGAAATCGGGAAACGGAAGAAAAGGTCTCTTGATTATCGGATCGGCCCTTGATTAAAAAGAACTTGTCAAAATGTTGAATATTTGGTGGATGGAAAAGTTTATGCCCACTGAAGCAAGAACGGTTTTTAGGCACCATGCTATATTAAAAGAAATTCGGGTCCGACGGCACCGCCCACTACGGAGCCCAATAAGGGAAGGCAGCTACCGGCTCTGACCATTCCCAGCCTCGGCGCTTACCTTAGCGCTAATCGGTACCTATACGCTCGGATGGTTGGTTGGTTGTGTGGGGTTTATTGGCGCAAGGGCCCTATTTGGCCGTACTGCGCCAAGCAAATGGTAAAATTATAAAAGATAGAAGATATAATCCTTTAGAAAATTAAGACATGAGTGATGAGATTAAATCATATTAGTTTAATGGAAATAATGATCAGAGAACAAAAATTAAAACCCTGTACCATAATAGTTTGAAACAATGATGTTAATGTATATGAACTAAAAACGAAGGTTAAACATACAGAATAATAAAAAATCTCATATACAAGTAAAAAAACCAATAACCCTTAAGAACTTAAAAATGTTTGGGTGGTATTTTTCACCCACCAGGTCTCGTAATGTGAAAGAAGTCAATGTAAAGAAACAAGAACGATGAGAATTAAAAACTGAACATTCAATTAAAACATGATGAACAGTGAAAGGAACTTGGCAGCTGTTGCACATAGGCGCATTTTCTCCAAATATTAGATGTTTATGTGTAAAGCGTGTATGACCTATACGGAGACGAGTCAACTTCACATCCATCTCACGTATTGGATGAACAGGCCATAAAACAATATCAGTTCTGATGGAATGCAATTTATTTCCAACCTGCAGATCCCATGACTTTTGCCATTTAGAAGAGATGCGATGAACAATGGCTCTTTTAACATCGCAGAAGGGAATCCCTATTCTTAAAATGGCCCATGCAGATTTTGCAGTCAAGTCTGCATTCTCATTTCCAAGGATGCCGACATGACTTGGAACCCAGCAGAATTTTATTTGAAACCCATCGTTTTTTAAAAGTTGTAAAGTAAATAAAATTTTAATCGCAATCGGATGCATCCGATTGTGATAGTGTGAAAGTGTCTCCAAAGCTATCGGTGTATAGAATAGCTCATACTATCGGTGTATAGAATAAATTACGAGTTGAAGGTGATATTTTCTGGAGAGCACACAAAATTGCTACCAACCCAGCAGTAAAGACAGAGCAACAATCGTGAAGACGATGACCGACTGTATCGGATTAAATTATAATTCCACAACCGACATGACCATCCGCATTCGAGCCATCCGTGAAGATTGGATTAAAAGAAGAATACCGATAGCGATGGTAGAGAAAAATCTGTTGGAAAACAACATGAGAATTGAGGATTTCTCGAATCCAATGAAAGGATTCAAGTACGAAAACTGTGGAATGTCCCAGGGTGGGATGCTAAAAGTATCAACTGATTTAACACAAACAGTGTTAAGGTCCAAGTCATGCAGGCGCAATTTCGTACGCTCACAAAATGGAAGAACGTGAGAGGGACGAGCATTATAAAGTCTGCGAAGACTAACTGGCAGTGACACCTGGCTCAAGGGATGTTTCGATACAGATTTTGTCCGAAAATAAAAGGATGCAGACAGTGTCTGCCTTCTTAAAGAAAGAGGTAGCTGGTGACATATAACAGAGACTTTCAACTGTAGATGTACGGAATGCACCAGAGCAAATGCGCAAAGCAGAATGACGAACAGTATCTAGGCGTTTGAGGACAGATAAACGGGCGGATCCATACATCATACACCCGTAATCAATTCGAGATAGAATCATTGTCTGATAAATACGGAGAAGTGAGGTTCTATCGGCACCCCAAGATGTTCGGGAAAGCACTTTCAACACGTTTAATGCCTTCTCACACTTTCTCCGAAGTTGTATGATATGTGGAAGGAAGATGAGCTTCGAATCGAAGATCACTCCTAAGAACCGAACTTCCTTAATTACAGGAATCGGAGTATCTTTAATTTGAATATTGGGATCCTGATGAATGCCTCTTTTGCAACAGAAATGCACACAGCTACTCTTATCTGGGGATATAGTGTGACCATTGTTATTGCACCAGGATAATAATTTATTCACTGCACTTTGTAATTGTCGCTCTATTAAATTTATATTACTTCCTTGGCATGAAATCTGCAGGTCGTCAACATAAAGTGTTAGAGTAACAGATGAAGGCAAATGATTTAAAATCTGGCTCAGATGAACAATAAAAAGAGTGACACTGAGGACACTACCTTGCGGAACGCCCTCAGATTGAATAAAATGATTAGAATAAACATTACAATTCGAACACGAAAGGAACGTTGTGTGAAAAAGTTTTGTAAAAATATGGACAAGTTACCCCTAAAACCTAGAGTAAAAAGTGTTGAAAGTATGCCTTAGCGCCATGCACGGTCGTATGCCTTTTCAATGTCAAAAAATATTGAAATTGTCGACTTCCCAAAATTTCTTTAACAAATTATCCAAGTTATCATTTTGAGAAATCAAACCACAATGCTGTGATTCTTGTTTACCTGGAATCGTTCCACTTAGAATATATCCGAATACAGTTTTTTGGAAAATTAACGAATTGTTTATTTCGTATCTATTTCCTCTTAAGATACTTAAAAATATTTCTGCTCCTATTAAAATATCCACTTTTTGGGGGGAAAAGAATTCCGGATCTGCTAATGTGACGTAAGGCGGAATTCCTATTCCATCTAATTCAATAGATGTGGACGGCATTAGATCTGTGATTTTCGGAATGACTAAGAAATCTAGCGTTGCAGTGAAAGAACCATCAGAGTTCAAAATTGTGGAAGTATTTTTCTTTTCACATTTAGAGAAGTATCGGAAATTCCTGAGACTGGGATGTTTATTTTTTCTTTCTTTAAACCAAGTGCATTGGCAAAATCAGATGTCATCAAATTACACATGCTTCCAGAGTCCAATAGAGCCCTACCCTTTCTGACCGTTCCGAACTGATCCAAAATATAGATAAGAGCCGTAGCTAAAACAACTCTTTTCTTCTGCGTAACGAAACAGGATGCCAGGGGGGAAGAATTGCACGGCAAAGAGGGGTCGACTGGTGGGGTCAGTCTAGAATTCCCTGAAGATGAGTCCTCTTCTACTGCGGACACCTGCATCCGGTGCAATAAAGTATGGTGCCTAGCTTTGCAAGTGAAACATGAGTGCTTCGATTTGCATTGAGCGATTTCATGAGAGCCGAAACAATTTAGACACAAATGTTTTTCGCGTACTATTTCATATCGTTTTTGAGGGGAGAACTGTAAAAACTGATCACATTTATGCAATGAATGATCAGCGTTTTTGCACAAGATACAACACTTGGAATTATTAGACGATTTAACAAATAAACTTCGAGCCTTATTTGTTTGTTCACGAGCATCTGAATATTTAGATTTGTAAGAAATATTCTGTCCAATGGCATTTAAGATTTGACATCTTCTTTCTAGGAATTCCATGAAATTATCAAAATCCGGGACTTCGGTATTTTTTAAAGAAAGCTCGAACTGCTTTCGAGTTTCGCGGTCTAATTTTTGAACAATAATATTTATTAAAATAGCATCTGAAAATTCGTTGCGTTCATATTTTAAAGCTTTTAATGCTCTCAAATTTTTAAGAACACAATCTATTAAATTGCGTAAGTCTTTCGCAGATTCATGGACAATTTTTTCTTGATTAATAATAGATTTTATATGAGTATCTACAATGGGGTCAATTCATGGGTCACGTGTCACGTACCAAACAAACCGATTCTATTCAATTTTCAACCGTTCTGCGCATCTCGGGATGTCTGCCGATAACGTTGGTGAAGGCGCTGCAGTCAGCTGTTGCAGTTGAATGTTACTCTAGCCGAATAATTATAAAAAAACTTTTCATATGTTTTAAAATTTAATATTTTGAATTATTTTCACCAAACTTTTGTAGCATTGTTATTTTATTTCTTATCCTAAAATTTCAATTAGTATTTTCAATGCAATTATTTTTTGTCTAATTAATTAATATCACTTTTTAATTTGTTTGCTACCCTTTTATTCTTTACTTTTCCCTATATATATATATATATATTCAAAAGATACATTTTGACAAATGGCTATGGTGGTGTTTTTGAAAAATTACATATTTTCTTGGTTTAAAAATTTTTTTAAATGTTAAATCACAGGGAAAAAGAACCTATCCTTCTCTGTAGGTTGAATTTTATAAATATAAATTTTAAAAATAAATATTACTCTTAGATAAGTTAAAATTTGTAAGCTTACCAATAAAATTATTTTATATATTTTTTCTTAAGTAGTAATTTTTATTAAGAGACTTTCTTAATAAAAATTTCTTTTTATTTGAGACTGATGTTTTCAGTTTGCTCAGAAGAAAAAAAAAAGGGAAGCTCAAATTTTTAATATGTGTAATAAATTTTGTTTACAATTGCAAATTATGAACTATAAAAGGTATAGATACCATTTTTTCAAATCTAGGCAACCAGAACCAGTTATTTTATTTTAACTTATAGATATCATTAAAGGACAAACAAACAAAATTATGCCTTTATAATTTTTATTTACACATTTTTAAAAAAAGATAAAATACATGATAATTATTTTTAAAAAATATGATTAAATGGATTACCTATTAACAAACAACAACTCAAAAGTTGTTTATCAACATTTCTTTTTCTAGACACAAAGAATATAAACATAGTATGGAAAGTGTCAAAAATGATGAAATCAATTTCATTCAACTGAAACAACCTGAATACTGAACAACATTTTCTTTACCACCTATAAAAACATAATGTTGAACAATACACTTTTAAAACAGAACATATCTGAAATGTATTTTTAAATTTCAAAGTTACATTGATAAAAATTACTCAGAACGAATATAAAATAAAACATACAATACAGTAAATTTAATAAACAAGAATAAGATCATGATAAATACAAATATAAAAGTAAAACAGGATATAAAGAGGAGTTGAAAGAATATGCTTTTATGGAATTTTATTATTCAAAATTTATAGGTTAAAGTAGGAAAAAAAAGCGAAAAATTCATGTAGCAAGGAATTTAGAAATAAAAAAAAATACATAAAAAATATTGCTACAGAAGTTGATTTTCAATGAAAAGACCAATATTTTTTAAAACAGAAATCACTGAAGTGCACAATAGTACAGCATGATATTATGATAACAATAAATTTCAGTTTAAATAAAGTAACTAATGACATTTCATTCCAACTATAGCCACAGTTGCCTGAAATAAATTTAACTTAAATCTATTACAAGTAAACAAATGTATTTGAAAAACTACTAATAATGATCTCTGAAGCCATCCATTTTGCTCTTAAGTTATTAGATGCGATTACATGGCAATAACAAAATAATATGAATTACTACAAGAAAAAGAAAGCTTTAAGGTTCACACTCAAAAAGTAAAAACCCTAAAATGCATTTTATTATAATGCCAAAAACTAAAAAACAAATACAAAAAATTGATTGATGTTAATTAATGGTCTTTGAAAGTTATACAACATGCAAGTAATTGATATTATATAAGCACATATAAAAGACAGCCCCTACAAAATATTTATTCATTATAATTTTTGAAATGACTCTTTCTACTGTAATATTATATAAGATATCTAGCAGTTATCAATTCTTTAAGTGATATTAAACTGAGTACAGTAATTTAAAATTTTATTTTCAATTTATATCCTTTTTTTCTAAAGTTCTTGTTCAATTTGAAAACTTTTATCAGTCATCACAAAATCATTCAGTTCTAATACATCCATCAGATAGCTTTTAATTTCAAAAAATTCCCAGTCAGATATGCTATCACAGTGTAATGGTGAAATAAAGTTGACAGCTCTTGAAAGTATTATGACTATCATATCTTTTAAAATATTTGCTTCTTTATAAAAACTGGAAATCATTTGCTGTTCTGTTGGATTGATCTGTTTCTATGCAGTCAATAATGAATCTAGAGTCTTTATTTTTAAAAATCAACTGGATTTTTAATTTTAAAAAAAATCAAATGGATCCTTTGAGATATTTAATTTTTGAAGATCCGCTTCAAAATTAAAAGAAGAATATACATAGAAAAACCTTTCTCTCGTGAAATCTGTCAATGCCCTCATTTTAATATTATCAACAATATTCTCAGGAATGAATCTTTTTCACTGAATTTTGAACTTCATTATGTAATTTGTGAATTATTTCAGCAAAAAGTAGCATTCCATTTACCAAATTAAGAGCACTTTTAATACAATACATCAAATATAAATGCTGTTAACAATTAATACAAAAATTGAATTTTTCAGTAATTGGAAAAGATCCATTTATTTAATAAATCTTAAAGAAATTTATTCACCTCCACCCAAGTCAGCATTACAGCTACTAGTTTTCAGTTAAGAGAGATAGTTTTTACAATAAAAGTTTGTTTACTTACATCAATTAAATTTAGATAAGATTTTGTAGGATAAATGTAAAGTAATATTCATGTAAACATTTCAAAATCTTCTAAGCATATTCAAAATTATCAGAAAATTCCGTCAAATGTCAATAAAGAAAATTAGAAATGCATTGAAGATTTTGTTTAATTGTCCCCATTTGTTTAGATAGATAGCAATAGACGTACCGATTTCTTCCTTTGAGAGGGTTTTCTAAAAAAAATTACAGGAACAGTTTTTGTGTTTCAAAATTTTGTGAATATAAACTCACTAAATGATTTCTTGAAAATAAACGGCGCATATCACAACTTCGAAAATAACAACCTTCCATTCCAAAGCTAACAACCAATGTCAGGATTGTTGAAACGAAACTAAAAAAATGCATTTTATCATGGCATTAACTTGTGTTTTACATTAAAGCATCCAGCAGCACATCAGTCTTTCATTTTTTAACTTCAACAGGAGGAAAGAAAACGACTCAAAATTACATTTACAAATGTAAACAAAAAATCCGCTTCATACTTGGTGGACGGCGTTAATGACAGGCTCATCGAGGAAAGCTTTGCGGATGAAGACTTAAATGCCATGCGCAGAAGTCACATGTCACGTACCTTTGACGTCACATGAATTGACCCCATTACACGTTTGTTTTGATATCTTTCTTCCAAAGCTTTAAGAAGGGATTCATAAGTATCTTCAGAAGTTTCAAGTAATTTTGCCTCGTTTCTTAAACATGAACGTAAATAATAGCACTTTTGGTTTTCAGTTAAATCCGGATTATCATTTATTAAATTTAGGAATTGTTGCTTAAATGAATTCCATTCTTCTATTTTTCCATTAAACAATGGAAGAGGTATTTCCGGTAACTTAATTGAAACCGTTTTATCTATGAAATCTTTAACAATAGCACCATTTGTCGAAGAATTAGAAACAGAAGAGTTTAATTTGATTTCATGCAAAATAGATTTGAGGCTTACCTCTGTTTTCAATATTTCATCTTCCAGCTCAGATAAACTGGCTTCCACTTGATCAAAATCATCGTCCGACACAGTCCTATAGAATTCGTTTCTGAGTTCTTCAAATTTTGAGCTTGTTCTTGACAAAATATCCAGTTGAGCAACCACTGTCGCTTCAGCAAAGTTTCCACTTTTTTCGAGGAATCCACGGAGTTTTGTCAATTGTCCTCTGATACTCCCTTTCTTTCTATTTAAGACCACTAAATCACTTGCCATGTCTAACTAATTTGGATGGTTAGCAGAATTGAAATCTAATTCGCTCGGGAATCGACGGACCAAAAAATGTTGTGGAGGCCGTTGATCGCTCCACAAATGAGGATGAGAACAAATTGAGAATTGAACTCCTAATTGAGGTGTAACTAATCGATGATAAACTAAGAGATTATTGTACTCTTAATTGAGGTGTAGCTAATTGATGATGAACTAAGGAACAGTGATGCTTCTATAAATGCGGTTTATTTTCCATAGAAGGGGCTTGAAGTACCCCGCTAACAACTGTATGCCTCGCGTTCCTCGTTCCAAAATTCCTACTGAGCGGGTTATGACCCGCGGAAAAGACCAAAAAAGAGCAACCCTAGAAAAGGGGCTCGCCAACTTGGCGCGTTGGTAGCAAAGTACTGAACATGCCGCCCCCGTTGAAATATACATTTCAACAATTACAATCAAAAATACATCAGGTTACATACTTTTGTAAAAACAAGGGTGACAATTAATGCAGTTAATTAACTAAAATAGCAAAATGATATTAATAACTCTCAACAATTATAAATACCTACACTTGCAATGAAAAAGGAAATGCAAGTAATAATATACAATACAAATAATAAAATACATATAATAAAATAGAAATGACAATTAGTTATTCAGTTATTAGACACAAGATACACAAGTATTAAAGAAAATTGTGAACATTGCAAGGTAGTCATGTAGAAATTAATCATATAAGGAAAAATTAAACTTCCAATGGCAAAAGTGCAATTTTAGAAATAGATCGTTTATAGATACCTGAATGAGTTTTAACATTTACTACTCTTACGATATTGTCTTTACCATAGAATACATTTACAATTCTACCTAAGATCCATTTACAACATGGGAGATTTTCTTCTTTGAGCAAAACCATGTCACCAATTTTCAAATTTTGTTTCTTAATTACCCATTTATGTCTTTGTTGCAAAGTACTTAAATAGTTATTTTGCCATTTTTTCCATATAACTTGTACCATTTTTGATGTTCTTTGCCATAAATTCAATCTATTATTTTCAGTGTTAGTTAAATTAGGTTCAATGATGGATGTGAGTGGTCGGTTGATAAGAGGCTTAGACATCTTCAAAGTGTGCGTGAACTTCTAAGAAAAAGGTTTAGACTGGAATATCTCAGTTTATTGGTTCAACGTCCATCAACAATCTTAATTTCCAAACGGATTAAAGTTGGGGATATAGTTCTCATCGAGTGCGACAACAAACGCAAAGTGCTATGGCCTCTAACCAAAGTAATAGAGATATACCCAAGCAAAGACGGCAACATTCGTGTTGTTCGTGTCAAAACCGCTTCCGGTGAATTAGTTCGACCAGTAAAGAAAATATTTCCCCTCGAAATACCTTCATCTATGGAGTCAGATGAGAAAAATGAATCTGAAACACTTGAAAAGGAAAATATGGTTTCTGAATCACCAAGGAATAATTCTGTTTCAGAGTTGTCCCGGATTTTCAAAACTATTGTGACTAGATCTGGAAGACAAGTTTAACTTCCATCCAGGCTCATTACTTGAACTCTAAGTAACTTCGAAATTTAAATACTAAGAACTGAATTTTAAACATTTAATACATAACTTTAATTGTTGACATAGTTTTAATTGTTTTATTAATGTTTTGATTAATTTATGTCATTAATCAAAAGGTGGGAGGATTGTTAAATAAATTCATAACTGGTAAAAGCAAGCCTGAAATATTTTATCCTGTCGCGTATTGTACTACTTTCACTTTTTGTAAATGGCAACATGTGTAAAATCAGATTCAAAATAAAGGAAGGAGAGAGTTGTTCGATTAAAATGTCTGATGCTGTTTTACTTTTTAAAAAGCTATAGGTGAAAGAGAAACAAGTTTGTTATCTGCCATTCTCAACAAAAATCTTAAGTTTAGATTGAACGAGACGATCAGTATACATTACTGATATTTTCTTGAAATGTCGTCTTTGCATATTTATGAGATTATATTTTTGAGTCTAATAATATAAGTTCACTTTTATATACCCTTAAAACACCTTGAAGAAGAAAGAAAGAAAAAAGCAGCAGAAATATTACTTTAATTGTAAATTAATTTAAGTTCTTTTCAATTAAAAATATTTTAAAGAGAATCAGTTTAAAACAAAAAGAGTAAGTAAATATTTTAAATGTGAACATCATAAATTATTTCCCGATAAATTCTGAAATCCACAAAACTTTAACAAGCGAAGCCTTTTTTTTTTTCTTTATCACATTGCCAACCATAATATTGACGATATCTAAACAAATTTATTGATATATACGTGATGCAAGACTTTACGGTCTCTGTTATAAAATTAAAAAAAAGTATTTAAATTTGCATGAATTTTCTGCATCTTTTCCAAAATGTTTTTATAAATCAATAAAGAGAAATTTATCATTGGCAATTAATTTAAAATATTTCCTTTATTTTTAAAACAGCTTTATTATAAGCCATAATTCTGTTTTTTAAAACACTAAAGTCCTTCAGAGCAGCAGAATTCTCAAGCAAACCAGAAACAGAAAATTTAATTATGCTAGTATCAAATCGTGTCAATTGAGGCGATTTAGTAATTATGGTGTTTATATTCAGTTAAGAATGATAAAAATCCATATGAAGTTTATTTGAAGCATTGAATATCGACAGAAATTTGTTTTAAAACAGAAATTAATATTTTTCTGTGAAGATACACGAGGAAGAAATCTAGTTTTCGTACAATGAGAAAAGTTTAGCATGGCTTCCATCGACGGGGAGAGTAGACTCTTTGTGAAATAGAAAGCTCACTGCGTGTGATCAAAGGCCGTCCGCCACAACTATTTGTGGGAGGGCTGTTCGAGGAAAGAGCATCAATGGGTAAGGGACTTTCCCAATGCATGACTGAAATTGGCTTCGAGAGCGTCCATCGGACAGATCGTATCAATTGTTATCGTGATTCAAGACCTGAAATCGAAATATCAACTAGTAAGAATGTGTCAGTGATTTAAATCACACCCATTTTTGAAAAGCATTGATCACTGGCATTTGTAATTTTTTGATATTGGTTACATAATAACCGTATCTAAAATATTCGCCATCCCTAGGTAAATGTCGGTAAATTATTGCTATAAGTTTTTAATATGTCATACTTGCATTACACAATAATATCTCCATATATTTTTAAAACCAACGATTTTTAAGTTAAATTTCTTCTCTTCTTTCCACTCCTCAATTATAGTTTAGAATATTATTTTAGTTCTAGTTCATTTGCATAGCATCTGTCGCATCCCCCCCCAGAAAGCCAGACCTGTTTAGACCTACTGCACTCGGCTTAAATCGCCACCAGTTCGTCAGCAGGCTTGGAGAGTGCCACACGCAACAGCAACAACCACATTAGAACAGAGATCCCGCTCAATGAACAGATGCATGCTCTTATTGTCTTATGTCTGAAGCTAATTATTAATATTATTGTTAATATATGCACCCTTTTATTATTTTATGAAAAATGAACTCTTTAAACTTTAGACTCCCCATGCATTTATTTTTCAACATATTGTTACAAGCGGGCAAGCGGCACGAAAACTCGTCAAAGATGGCGACGTTGGCGAGGAGCCTCGCGCCAGCTTGATTGGTTTGGCGAAAGGAATAGTCTAGTAGCCGCTAGATTGTGCGCGTTGTTTTGAGAATTTCCGCGAGAATCAGCGCACGCGCTTTTTCGGCTATATAAGGACGAGTAACCGGTGTGAGTTAGTTAGTTGAGAGCTTGCTCTGAAATAAAAAGCGTCTCGCTGGACTAAAGGATTTGTGAGCTGTGTTTGCGTTTGCTGTTAACGCTGTGTTATTGAGCTCGCTGTGATTTACTGTTTCTGTGCTATACGATAGCTGTTTTGTAGTCTGTTTTTATCGTGCGTAAGACTTGAATTTACGCTGTAATTGACTGTTGACTGCTGAATTGTACTTATCTGAATTTGTTACTCTGTCAATTATCCTGTAAATAACTGTAAATAGCTGTAAATAAATTTGTTTGTGCTGTCCTCATACAAAGACCATTCAATCCGAACCCGATGCGCTAAAAACGTAACAACTGGTGTCGGAAGTGGGATTGAATGGTGAAGACTAGAGCGATAGAGGAAGCAGATAAAGCAAAATTTGAACAGCTTTTTGCTTTCATTAAAGAAATGAAAGAAGGGATAGAACAAGGCCAAGAGAATATGGAGAAGAAGACAGAACAAGGCCAAGCTAATATTGTTGAAGCAATCAACAACAAAGTGGATGCTTTGGCGGAAAAGGTTCAGGAGAACGATACGAAGATTCGTAATATTCAGCACAGTTTTGAAGAGAAATTTGAAAAAGTGGACGAAAGATTCAACGCATTTGAGGAAAAATTGAAGAAAATGGAAAGTGTACAGGTAAAACCTGAAAACCAATCCCCGAATGTTCGAGAGCCTGAAATAGCTCCACCTGTGCCTATTATTCCCAAGGCAAGCATTAAAGTGTCCACTTACGACGGAAAAACATCATGGCAAGTCTACAAGACACAATTCTCCATCGTCGCAGAAGCCAATGGTTGGGATCCAGTCACGAAGGCTCGTCAACTGGCTGCATCACTACGGGCTGAAGCTGCTGATATTTTAAGAACTGTTCCCGAAGATCAACATTTGGACTTTGATGCTCTTTCAAATGCTCTGGAGTTGCGCTTCGGAGAAAAATGCCTCAAGGATTATAGCCGCCTTCAATTAAAGACTCGCCAACAACGATCAAATGAAAGCCTGCAAGAGCTTGCAGCAGATGTAGAGAGACTCTCCCATCTTGCCTTCTCCGACTGTCCAGCCGAAGTACGGGAAACATTGGCCCTGCAGTATTTCATAGACGGTGTGAGGGATCCAGAGATACAAAAGTCCCTGCGAATGGCTGAATTGAAGGACTTGAAATCAGCTTTGGTTTACTCAATGAAATTTGAAGCAGCTCAGCAAGCTTCACGGAGGGATCGCCACTCAGTAAGAGGTGCTGCGGTTCATGATGAATCAGATTCATCCATGCAAAATCTGACTGAAATGATGAAAACAATTTGCCAGTTTATCCGGAAAGGAGATGAAAGGCCCAACAAACATGGCCAGAGAACTGTGAAATGTTGGAAATGCGGCGACGAGGGCCATATTCGAAGGAATTGTCCAGTCCGCTTAGATAAACGAGTTAAAGACTCTTCTAGATGCAACCAGGAAACCCGTTTTAGAGTTTTACAGATATCGTCCAGAGGCGGCGGTGAAAATGGTGTATTTGTTGAAGCCTTCGTCGATGGAATTCCCTGCCGAATGGTCGTTGACACAGGAGCCAACGTGACCATCATGCGTAGAGATGTTGCAGAACGACTTGGTAGGAAAATTCTCTGGACACCGTCCTGCATCACCCTCGAAACGGTCACTGGTGACAGAATCCCGATTATTGGAAAAATGAATATTGTGATTAGATTTGAAAATGCTACTTACGACCATACCGTTTACGTAGCGGAAATTACAGATGATTTCATACTTGGTATGGACTTTCTGAAGAAGTATGATTTTGTAATCGACTTGAAAAATAACTCCCTGCACTCCACATCAGAAGTCATGACTCTTTTCCATTTGGGATCTGGAAGAGGAAATGGAGTTACCTTATCAAGAAAGCCCTGCTCCGAGGGTTGTCGCAACTGCTCCTCGGCGGAAAAGAAACACGGGATTGATACATCAACTGTGCGCCAGATCGCAGAAGCCGTCCCACCTCAATCTGATCCCTGGAGTGATGAAGAGGTTCGCCAGGAACAAATGAATGATCCTGATATTAAACTGTTTATGGAAGTTATGCAATCAAACGATTCAAGACCTAAATGGCAGGACATTTCCATTCTCAGTACGGGAGCTAAACGTTACTGGGCTCTCTGGAATTCACTCGAAATTAGAAACAGCATATTGTATAGAAAATGGGAGTCCGAAGATTGGAAGTCAGTTAAGTGGTAACTTGTACTTGGCCGATCGAGGATAAACCAAGTACTGAAGGATTTACACAGCAGTCCTGCAGGTGGTCACTTCGGAGTCATGAAGACAACTCGGAATGTCCGGGAGCGTTTCTATTGGAACAACATGAAAGAAAATGTTCGAGAATGGTGCAGGACATGTGATGACTGTAACGTCCGTAAACGACCGGAAACACGCAGTCGTGATAAGTTACAGCGGTATACTGTAGGTGCATCATTCGAGAGACTCGCCTCAGACATCTTGGGACCTCTTCCTCGGACGGACAATGGAAATAGAAAAGAACTCCGACTTCCCTGTGATCCTCAGTTCGGGTGTCCACCGGATACGCCTTCTTCGCCTGTGGATTGTGTTCAAGACCTCCAGGCCCGTTTAGAAAACGTACACAGGGTTGCCCGAGATCGGATCAACATAGCGACGGAGAAGATGAAGACCAGGTAGGACACTGAAGGCACCGGACATGAATTCAAGGAAGGTGACAAAGTATGGTTCTGGAACCCGATTCGACGAAAGGGACTCTCTCCGAAGCTGCAGTCTTCCTGGGAAGGCCCTTATACAGTCCTGAAAAGACTGAATGACGTCGTGGTTCGAATAAGAAAGTCACCGAACTCAAAACCAAGAGTAGTACATTACGACCGGCTAGCCCCTTATTATGCTGATTTGTCAAATACTAAGTTGAAACCATGGTTTCCTCATTTATGTAAATATGACCTGTATATTTGTAAATAGTGTTCTTTATGTTAATTCTTTTTCAATGATTTTGTCTGTAATTTTGTGTGTATGGTATTGTTACTTTTGAGTGTCTTCTGCTCAGGGTCTGTACTGCCCGGGACGTGCAGTCCTTGAGGAGGGGGCAATGTTACAAGCGGGCGAGCGGCACGAAAACTCGCCAAAGATGGCGACGTTGGCGAGGAGCCTCGCGCCAGCTTGATTGGTTTGGCGAAAGGAATAGTCTAGTAGCCGCTAGATTGTGCGCGTTGTTTTGAGAATTTCCGCGAGAATCAGCGCACGCGCTTTTTCGGCTATATAAGGACGAGTAGCCGGTGTGAGTTAGTTAGTTGAGAGTTTGCTCTGAAATAAAAAGCGTCTCGCTGGACTAAAGGATTTGTGAGCTGTGTTTGCGTTTGCTGTTAACGCTGTGTTATTGAGCTCGCTGTGATTTACTGTTTCTGTGCTATACGATAGCTGTTTTGTGGTCTGTTTTTATCGTGCGTAAGACTTGAATTTACGCTGTAATTGACTGTTGAATTGTACTTATCTGAATTTGTTTGTCAATTATCCTGTAAATAACTGTAAATAAATTTGTTTGTGCTGTCCTCATACAAAGACCATTCAATCCGAACCCGATACGCTGAAAACGTAACAATATAGTTAGGCTTGATAAACCAGTGCATTTTACTAAGAAACAATTTGATCTTGAATACGAATCCCTCTATCGCCATTTTAGGCACGCGTTCTTATGGTTAAGCACCTTTTTTTTAAAAATTCAAAGTTACAGCGAGCTAATATTCCTCCCCAAAGTTAATTCTATCACTTCAGTTATATGCATTGATTTGTCTTAACCTCCGTAAACAATGACGCTTCTGATTCATGTACAGAGTGACTAAATATTTTATTTTAATTCTGCAATTAAATGAAAATATAAAGTAATTTAAAATGCAAAAATTGCCTGAAAACGCATCATTACCTCAAATGCTCTTATATTATTTTAGGAAATGAAATTATAACAATTGCCCCAAATAAGATCTGGCATCTAATCGGGAAGTTCGGCAAAATTCTGTGTCAAGGGACTCATGTGTCTGTATGAATGACTTTTTAAACCATAATTTTAACAAAGTAAGAGACTACTACAAATCTGGATGCTTCTGAAATTATATAATCTTTCGGCAAACAATAATTGAATGAGAGCGATACGTTCCTCGATTCAAGTCATAATATTGAATGCAGAGTTGGATGTATTTATTTAACTAATTTATTGTGTATTTGGAATTACTCTTCCAAATTACTCTTTGGTGGCTGAAAATCTACCGTATAATAAATGTGTTTTTTTGTCAATTATAGTCGGTAATATTTCCTTAATGTAATAATCGCAGACTGATAAATGAAATTGGATTTAGAAAGCAGATAGTTGGCGATTTAAAAGTTTCAATTTATAGCTACCCAACATACTTACTTTAGCGATTTATAACGAATGAACATAGCTTCGATCGATCGACTTCTGCGATAATCCCACTGGTGGGCAATCGAAGCGCCCGAGGCAAACAATTTTTTTTCTCTCTCTCCATTTCCTATGATAAAATCTTAGACTATGGATAAAGATTAGTTGCGGAAAATGCGACGTGTTCATTTGCCAGTTTATTGATTATCCTGCTAAATATAGTATTATTTATGTGCTGAATAAACAAACATTATAAAAATTAAATCAGATGGCTGAGAATTTGAATTTAACGTTGTCGACATCAATCGCTTTGAATTCTTGATCGACCGATCAAACGTTTTTGGAAAAATGCGCAATGTCTTATTCACATGTCACCTTGTCGGTTGTATTGCCAAAAGTAGAGCAAATTAGAAGCTTGATAAACGAAATGTGAAAATATTTTGTGTTAAAAGCAGATCTGTACAACACAAGGAGTTTCTGTTAAGAAAGCTCAGGGTAGATCATTTCCCATTGCGTACAACTTTTTTTTCCCTTCAAAAGGTGCCAAATGGTAAAATGTAGCTTTGCAGCTGGTTTATTTATTAAAAAATGAAGCATATGTACACTAATTAATGATTATAACGACTTATGTCTAAATTTTTTCGTTACATTAATTAATTCTTTCAATTAGTATAATAAAAGCTAAGCACTCTTTCAGAAAATTAAAATTAATAAGGAATTATCATCGGACAAGCATGTGTGCACAACGCTTAAATTCATTTGCTGTACTAAGCATCAAAGAGGGAATTGCAAAAGATTGTAATTTTTTTCTGAAATAATTAATAACAAAAACCTCACACATTAAATACACATACAATAATAATATGTGTTAGTATTTTTTTTTACTTTGCAAGAAATTTAAGACACCAAATGGTCTTTTTACACCCGGACTCCGTCATGGAGTAGGTCGGCTCTGGCTACAGATTCTAGTGACGAAAGAATAGGAGCCGCCATCTCCCATATGAATATAAGAGAATACGGAATTATTTTTAAATATCCATGAAAGGCTTCTTTCTGAAAGAAGTACAAAACAATAGTTTTATATTAATATTTTCTAATTTATCAAAAACTAAGGTGTTCAGAAAGCCTCAACTTTAACTGAGGAGCTCATTCTAAGGCAGATTTTGCGTTATGTCATGCCTATAATATTCGGAAAAAGGCTAAAAGTTCAATTCTCTGCACTTTCTTCAGCAGTGCAAACATTTGCGAATTCAATGACTTGATCGAGAGCTGTAACAGAATGATCTGAAAGCAATTTTCATTATTTGTTCCATAGAATCAGACAGATTAGGAGACATGTTTGCTGATCTTTCTTCTTGCCCATTGGAGCAAAGCCATGAAGTGTTGGTTCGACTTAAATGTAGATTTTGTTTTTATCAATTGCTCAGCAACTTGAACGATATGCCCTCTTCACCAAATATATATCTGGGGTATTTAGAAGTACATTTGAAAAGTGTATACACATTTGTAGGAGAACAAATTAATCTACCAACTGAACAAATGAAGAATAATTAAAATGGTCAGGTGAGTATATGTATGGGAAAAAACATGTTTTATGAGATTGAATGAAAATGTGGCAATGAAGTCAGTAAAAGAAATTTCATTGAGGATAATAATAATTTATTGCAATATTTCACAACACTATATAATATAGAGTATTAGTTCAATGAAAATATTCATGAAATGTTACTTTCTGAAATGAGAAATATGAAATCATTCAATTAATGTTTTCTTATTTATTCCAATTCCATACAGTTTTATAAAAATTAGTTTTATGCATTTATTTTGTTGATACTCTGGTCCTTTTATTCCAAGCAAAATTAGCCCCATAACTTTTAGGTTTAAAGGTAGATACTTTTGGTTCCTCTACATAATAAGGCCAACCTTAAAAAAAAAAAGACAAATATGAACTATTAATTAACAACAGAATTCTTCTGTATTATTACAAAAGTATTAAATTAAATTTACAGTTGTTTTTTAAACTAACACCTCATTATGTATACAATACCGATATCTTCTCAAGTTCATTCATATATTTGATACAGGAAGATAAAACTTTAAGAAAATCTATATGCTTCTTTAATACCCTAAGAAAATCTATATTCATTTTTGAATAATTCATATTAACGTTTCTATGCAGTTAAGCAGGCTGTGGCAAAATAAACTAAAATGTTTTGCAAATAAATTAAAATAACTAAATGATCCTAGCTAAATAAAAACTATTAAAAAACAACAACAACAACATGTATCTAAAGAATGCACAGTTTGCCAGCTTATTTTTCACAATGCATACACCTTAAATATTTACTATTTTGAAATTAAAACCAAAGTATTTTAAAATCTATTTCTTATTAACTTATACATGCAAAAGATAAAAATTCTTAGAAAATATTTATTTTTTAAGTACTTTTAGAGAAAAAAATAATAACCTAAACTAAATTGGGTATTAATTATGTAAATTAACAGTTTAATAAAAATATAAACATAAAATATCCCTACTATTTTTCACCAACTCTGAAACTAATTTATTTAAAAGTTTACATTTTTAAATATATTTTATTAAAAAAACTTATTAAAAGATTTTCATCACATATTTTAAATTATTTAATTACACTGTACTTGATGGTATAAGGGGGGGAAGAAGGTTATACTGCTATTTAATTAACATTCAATCATCTTGAAAAAGGTTACGAACATAAGTAAGCAAATCTAGAGTATAAAAAGCAAGCTAATTTTATAAGAAATTTAATTAAAAGATTGTTTATCTTCAAAGAAATTTTAACACATTTTTAATTTCTTCACTAATAACCTTTCACAACTAATTAATTTTTTAAATAATGAAATTTTTCTAGCTTGTTGAACAAGTAATTTCAGAAATTTCCTTTTATAAGTTTTTTTTTTTTTTTTCTTTAAAGGAATCAAGAAATTAGAGTAACTTTCTCTGTATTCCTAACAACTATGCCATCTGTTTCCCTAAAAGTAAATAATATTTTGAATGGGCAGATATTGCGAACTTTCTCAATTTTTTTATTTCAGTCTACCAAGTGATTCTGCCAAATTGCTTTATGTGGTCGTAGACTACAAGTTGTGAAACAGGATATTGTTTATTCCGATTTCCCTCTTCAAAATTTTAAGTAATGCCTAGTCCTTTTTCAAAAGACGCTTGATCAAGCAAAATAATGAAAATTTTCACACTATATAGTTTTTAAATTTATGGCTTAATAAAAAAATAATAAAAGTTCAAAAAAATATTTTAATCTTTTTTTCCTGAAATGAAAATTATCGGAATCAAATAAAGATGACTTGACTAAGAAATTTGTAAACTGCATGAGAATAGCACTTACATACATCCTTTATGATAAAAATGCAACATGAATCATTTTTCACATTTAATTGTTCTCTGCCAAAACAAATATTCTCACTGATGCAAAATTTATTGAGTTAATTATGCACTCAACATTTTAAAACAAGCTATAGACAATTTACACTTGAAAAGCAAACAATATTATCACATATAGCTTTTGTAGAATGTGAATCTTTCACTTATCTGTCTTTCCTTATGCCTGCACTCATTTTATGAATTGCAGAACAAAATACATTGTTACAAAAATTACACCGGCTTTAGCAATTTACCAAGAAAATAATTTCCACGGAGAGATTTGTTTCCAAAACTCTAAAAAGCACAATTGTTGTTTTACTAACTTACATATAAAAGCATTATTGGTCCTCATTGATAAATTGAAGAAAAGGCTTAATGTGCTATACCATACATGTAAAACCAATTGTGTATGCCTAACCACTACTTCACAGCATACTTCTAAATGAAAGTTATAAATAAAGTTGAAATAGTGATAGAGGGAGTGCAGCCCTATTTTGGTGAAGACAAGATAAAATCACGTAACTTGGGGATAGGATTTGTATTTGATGTAACCTCAGGAACAGAACCAAAGGAAAAACTCAAGTATGATCTGAAATTGAATCCAAAATGCATGTCAGAGCTACAATTTCAAAACCAAGATAACAACAAATTCCATTTAACTAAGTTTTTTATTGTTATAATGTTTATCTACATACAATAATTATACAGAATGTCAAGTTTTTGACAGATTTAGTTCAAAATTTTTATATGTATCTATACTTTGGAAACTAAAACTGTGTTATACATTTTGCTGATGCATTTTGAAGTTATCCTGTTCATTTGTACTTGGACAAACAAGCAAAGTACAATAAGAATAGATTCCACTCAAGATTTGGTTGAAATCTGCTAATTCAGCTTTAAGAAATTCCAGCTCAAAGCATTTTTCAAGATTAGTATTCATAATACCAAAAATGTGTTATTCAAAAGTCTGCATCCTGGAGATAAGGTAAAATCTGAATTTAGAATTTTTTTGGTGAAGGTGAAAGAAGAGCCAAATAAATGAAAAGGAATATTTTCCCTATTCTGTCAATACATCTCTAAACTGAGATAAACCTTTTCACTCACTTCAGGATTTATTAAATCTGCCACACATGGTAGATCTGAAACCACAAAGAAAATAGTCTATAATCAACCAATCTAACATGGTGAAATTATGATTTTTTAAAAATTAAAATATAAGCACCTGGATAAAAAATGGTCTCCAGTCTATCGTGAGAATGTTACATCTTTGTAACTGATCCATCCTGAACATGTTTATTATAATCAATTTCCAGTTGACACCTGCTGACATCAACCTGAGTTAAACACTTAATGACAATGGTTGCTGGTGATTGATAATTTCTTAAAGATTCAAAGAGTATCTTCATAAGGAGGAAAAAAATTAACACCTGGATGCATTTGAAACAATGAAACACTTATACGTAGCCCTTTATCTCGATATAACAAATGAACAGACACAATGACTTTATCAGTGAAAAAGTCAAACATCTGGTGCTTACTAAGTATTTACTATGAGTGTGAAAATGAGTTACAATACATTTGAGCAGAATGCCAATGACCAAGTAAGAGAAACATCACAGTAAAAGGAAAATATAAGTTTTTGAAATAATTGTTAAAAGTATACAGTAGTTTCAATGGACAAACTATAGCTGATTACCACAAATGAAACTGCATCCTACATTATACCGATATTTCCATTCAGGATAATGAGAAGAGAGGAGGAGGATCAAATATTCATACATTATTAGGCATATTTAGAGGAACAATTGTTTAGAATTGGAATGTGCAAATTTTTTGTGGGAAAAAAAAACAATATAATTTATTATAAATCTTTAAAAAAATTAGATGAAACCTAATCTTTTTTTTAAAATTATGTCATGAAGTAAGACGTGATTGCTTTTCTAAAAAAATTTCTTAATCTGATTTGCAGCAGGCTGTTTTTTTAAATTATTATTATACTGTCATTTTAAAATGAGCAGTGGCTAAGTAATAAGTAACTACTTAGCAGACTGCTTTGATCCATGAATCATTTTGCCAATTCTTGATCAAGTTCAGCATGCAGGAAATATATTTGGTACATTTAAATTTAACAAGGAATATCAGATTTTGTTTTCTTTTCAAAATTTGATTCCTTCCATAAAGTCGAATCACCTAAGAAATTATAAATTTTAAAAAATATATTAGTTCCTTGAGTAAAAATTAACACAACTTACAAGAAGTATTGCATATCTCTTATAAATAATATTGCCCAGATTATAAAATTTTTGACAAAATAACCTTCAGTGCACTAATTTATCAAAAATGTTAATTCATGCACAGTATTTTTCTCATTAACATTAATAGAGATTAATAATAAAATAAATAATATAATTTTTAAAATATGATTTTTTAAATAATATTTTTATTATTATTTTAACCATCATTTTTATTTTACATTTAAAAACTCTGTACAATTATCATCTAATTCTTCCCATAGCATTTGAAAAGTATCTCACAAAGCAAAGGTAATTTATCACTAACAAATATGAGCAGATGACAATTCTCCTTTAATCATAACATTCTTTACAATCTGCACTCCTCATTTACAATAGAACTAGGCCCATATTCAGCCATCCAGTATACAAATAGGTTAGCTGGGTTGAACCGGGTTAGTAATAAGAGGGTTAAAAAGAGGTACTAGTATTTCAGTATATATTATATCAGAACAAGCACTTAACATTCTGTGATTATTTTTTGCATGATTTTAAATGCTTGTATACTAGCTTTAAAAAAAGGCTAAATTTAGGACTAAAACCCATCAAGCAGTTATTTTTAATGCTATTAAGCAGCGAAATTATTTTAATATTAATAGAGCCACTAAAGCTTTTACAATGATTTTCATTCATTTATAAAGAAATTTGGAGAATTAACTTATCTTATACAACCGCTGTTTACAATTAATGAAATCTAGATTGCTCAATCTCCTTTTACAAGCCATAATAATAGTAATAAAAATGTAATACAAATACAAACCATTTTTTTCACAGAAATCTATGGCCTCTTCTGAAGTTGCAAACTGTACATTCATATTAGACAAAGGGTCCCCACTAAAATATATTTAAATTTTATTAACATCATTGCAATAAATTGATTTAACTTTCCGATATTAGAAAACATTACATTGAAAATTAGCTTTATACCATAAATGAAAAAAAGTATCTAAGAAAATTTATATATATATATATATATATATATATATATATATATATATAATGATATTTTTAAAATTTAAATGAACCCCAATTAACTTCCAAACTTTATCTTAATTTATCCCAAAAGTAATATCATTCTAAAATATTCTCTTATTTCGTGATCCATTCCACTCGCTCTAGTTAATTAACTCAACAGAAGCTGTGTAAAATCGCTGAAACGGTTAAATGCCTGTTACTTTCTCACACTTCGTGGGAGAGATGAAAATTGCTGACCTAAATAAAATATCTTTAAAAAGATCCCTGTGTTTCCTTTACCTCTTATGCGTGAGACAAGGAAATCCTCACTGAAATATAAGTTTATAAGCTCTGTAAGAAATATTCATCCCTATCAAAGTCTTGGTATTTAAGACCAGGGATAATGATTTCGCAGCCCTTTTGTAGACAGTTTTTTTTTTTTTTTTTTTTTTTTTTTTTTTTTTTTGTCATTCTGTGTTGTGTTCATCGCTTTCGCTTGTAAATAATGCCTGCTCCAGTGCTGGAATAAAAAGAACTACAAAATTCAACCTATCTCCTCTATG
>JAOUZG010015791.1:635200-654216 GCA_026289955.1 Argiope argentata | reverse complement strand
AAAAAAATTAAGTTGTATTTTTCAACTTGTGCAACATTGCCTGGTGTTTCTGTGTAGCTGGGATGCTCCAGATTTCTGCCTGATTTTCGCAAAAAAGACAATATCCTAAATTTTAATTAAATGGCACATTTGTACCAAATTAAAAAGAAAAGATAAATATATTTAATTCGGAAATAACGTTAGGATGAATTCTATTCCTCAGCTTTCCTAAACGTGGGAATAACCAACTTAACACAATTTACATAAATTGGAAGGAAAAATAATGAATTAAATTGTAAAATGCACATATTGGATTGAATGCCTCCTGGTTTTGAAAATTTTTAAAATCATTAATTGTGTGATAATTTCTAAATTTATTTTGTTTTAATTATTTATTGGATTTTGAAAGTACAACCATTCATCTACTTAACCAGGATTTGTTGATATATTTTGTATCAGAATCTGGAATATTTGAGACTGAAAAATCGTCTAATATTTTTTTTACTTATAAATAAAAAATAATAATATGGAAACAATAAAAAGAATTTAGACATTTTTTAAAAAATGAATCTAATTTCTAAAGAATTTGTTTCAATATAATATGGTCACTAACATTAAACACAAAGAAACAGAAAAAAAGAGTAAATAACTGCAAAGCTTTCTCTCTAACATTCATTATGAATCAAGACTGTTCTGCATTTCTGAAAGCTTGTCAGCAATTTTGTTTATTTGTATGTAACTAAAGTTTTTTTTTTAAGTTGTGCGAGATTCAATTAAATAATTTGGTAGGAATATTGCTTCGTACAAAATAGAAATTATGATTACTCCTTTGTCACCAGGAATTGATAAACAAATAGCTGTAAATTATATTGTTACACAAATGCTTACACATTAAAAAGTATTATGTTTTGTCATATAAGAAAACGTTGTCATAAAAGCAGTGACTAACTTAGATTTAGTTAATTTTTATAATTCAGATTTATGGTTGCTAAAATTTACTTAACTTGTTCTTGATTGCTTACGCACACACACACGAGTATATTTAACTTCAAATTCTATGAGACATTTAAAATTTACTACTTTTCTAAAAACCGTATACCATTCGACATTTTATGCAATTCATCTCTTTTAATTTTCAATATTCTCAACTGAAATAGGAACTTGAAAAACGAAATTGTTTAAACTTCAACTTATACAAAAACTTTCACATTCAGTATTATTTATACGCTGTACAGATAATATTCTAATCAAATAATAATTAATTTTACTAATATTGAGCCTTATACATCCAATAATTCATTACATTAAAAAATAACAAGATTTTAAAAATTTATAAAATTTACAGCGCTATAACTTCCAAAACTACAACAGCACAAAATAGATTTTTGCGTCACGATAAAGATTTTTTTAAAAGAACTATATTTTTAATGATACCACAGTTTTCTTGAGACATCAATATTTTAAAGAAAAAATTGTAATTTCTAATCAACTAAATCATTCACTAAAAATGAATAATTTATGAAATTTGAATATCGTTCTTCTGTAAAAGCTGATGATTTTAAACCACTTCATAAGCGGTCTCAAAAAAAGATACGCTACCAGGATTTCTCGACAGTGATTGGCCTATGATTATGAAAATACTGTTTGTTCAAATATTGACAAGTAAAAACTAACAGATTTTATAACAGAAGACAGAAAGTTTATTTATTTAAAACTCGAAGTATGAAGAGTATTTTTCAGAATATGATTCCTTAGGACCAAAGGACTGTGTAAAATGTAAATTTCATAATTTTTTATAAGAACATTTATTGACTGAAGTTATATAAAATATATACATTTGCATCATTTAAATGTTTTGAAAGTAAAATTAAAAATTGAATTTTACGAAAAATCAGTGAAATTTCTGTTGAATAATTCTTTAAGATGTTATGAAAATTACAAAAGATTTAAATGAAATCTGCTATGCCCATTTTAATGTATCGTGTCAGAACATCATTTCTTGAACGGCCAAGCACCACGTGCTCGTGCAATTTAAATTATATTTTTATTCATTTTAATGGTTTCATTGAATGAGTCATTTTAGTATTGCAAAATATCCCAAAAACTTTGTCTCGCATTGATTGTCAAAAAAAATATCACATTTACTATTCATTTCATTTCTTATAATTGCGTGCTCAAAATAACATTATTCTAGGTTTTATTGGCTGTAGTCATTAATTTATTTTTTTAAATCAGAGCTTTTGTAAATGCTATGGCAAAGCATTATTCAAAGCTGATTTTTTGAGATGCTGGTGCGAATTATAAAATTTAAAATGCTTATTTTTCACCTACGGATTTTTGTTGACACCAGAAAACCTCATTCCCAAAATATGTTCTGACATGATAGTAATTATTCTGTAATGTACATACAATTTCAATACTGAACGATTCGGTTTTCAATTTTCATATTTAAAAAAAAAAGATGTACTTGGTTTCAAGAAAATACGTTTATATTAATTACAATTTAACATCTCCACTCTAATTTATCGCGTAAATTTTAAGCACTTCGACAGAAAATTAGTAAGAGATAAGTAATATAATGAACAGAACTGTTTAAGGCCTACATAATAATATGACACAATTATATAGCTATCAAAAACTGAAGATTTGATAGCTAAATATTTTTCAAAAAAAAAGCTATTTAGAAACCAAGTTATATAAAATATGTAAAGCTTTAGATATCTTTTCTACTATTGAACCAGTTGATCGACAAAGGCGACTTTTTAATAAAAATACTGCTTATTGAACTATTGTAATATATATACACATATATACATTTTTTACTCTTTTATGACTGTAGATATCAGCGATTTTGAAGAAAACTCATTCAGAAACTTGAGAATATTCAAGTATTAGTAAATAATAAAAAATATATATAAATGTTCTTATATCTTGCTTTCTTTAAATGAATTATTACCGCTAATTGTTTTTTCTGATAAAAGCAACCTTATTTTTCAATTGATAATAAAATTAACCATTATTTATTGCAAGATATATGAATAAGATAAATGTATGTACAAAATCTCATAAACACAAGATCAGATAAATAAAAATTTTACAATAAAAGAATGCTGACAAAATAGCATTGATTTATGAATTGTATGTAAAAAAGTACAGTTATAAAAATATCCAGATAAAAAAAAGCTACGAAAGCATTGTGCTTTCTCCTATTTTTTCCCCATTCATCTCTATAATCCTCTATAATCGCAAAAGGATCCGAATTTTCATTCATTCGAGATATCTGAGATCAACGAATTTTGGCAATAAACAGTCAAATTAGAAGAATCTTAATTTTTTTTTCATTGCCAAAATTTTGGATTTATGATTAATTTTTTCTGTTTTCTGCCGTCTACTTTGAAAATAAAAGTTTTGTGTGTGTGTGTGTGTGTGTGTGCGCGCGCGTGTGTGTTTTATACAGCTGGACCTGCACTTGAAAATAATATTTATGATTTTTATTTATGGTTGTTTTTCACCTTTGCGTAATTTCCAAAACAAATTTTTTAAAAAACTTTTATTACTTCATCCGGAGTAATATTTGCTGTGCATTTTACTTCTGAAATTCTATCACCACCTATTAGCTAAATATGCAAAATTCTTTTACAAAAGTTTACTAATTTTGTTTCCAGGGTTGCGGTAGTATTCGCTGAAACAAGTGTAGATTGTGAAGGGGCAGATGACCACACCTCTGATAGTAAACAAAATAAAACAAAACAAAAACGAAAAGCAGAAAGAAAATAATGCTGAGGGGGGAATTTGAAGACGGGGTGAAGACCAGATAATAAAAGTAACAATCCATCACGTGATAAAAGGAGGGTTTAGTGTGTATTCCTCCGCGAAAGGGATGAGTTAAAGGAACTTTAGGGGGGAGTTCAAATTATTCTTCCAAGTTTAAGTATAAAATGCTGTTTTTACACATTCTCCTAATTTCTTTTTTTTTTAATTATATGTATCAGAAAGAAGGTACCAAAACGAATGTATTTCAGTTGCTAGTTTTATTTTATTTATGACAGATTTTTTAAAAAAATCATTTAAATGGCGCCCTTGACATTTTCAATTTTTATTAAATATTTAAAAATATTTTAACATGCACGAAAAAAAATTCCTTCGGGAGAAACCTGTATTTTTATTCCCTCTTGCGATGGCAGAATGACTTCATAATAAAGACACCGTAATAACAAACGAAACACGGGATAATATTTTCCCATAGGATAACATTACGTTTGAAAATTGTAGGTGGCGTGTATACGGCACTCTTAAGAATTTTAAAATTCAGAGTTAAACTACAACTGGAATGATTACATTATTATTCAATGATACCAAATAAAGTAATTTGCATTCATTTGATAAGCCGTAATTAAAAATGTATATAATGTGGAACTATTTTTTTTATTCATAATTCAAAAATGTTAAAAAAAGCATTGCATTTAAAAATAAAATAATTGATTAAAAAACTTGAATACAGAGTTCAAACAAGTCCAGTTAGAAATTTCTCACAAAAATGTTATGGATTTTTTTTTTTTAAAGTTTTGTCTCTCCCTATACAGGGTATGACAATTAAGTTACCATACTAGTCTTAAGAATTAGATTTATTGAAATATTACACATATCTTTTAAACCCATTTCAATATGCTTCTGTTTCCTATAAATGCATTCCTGCATAAGAGTTTTCTATAGTTCAAAGCAATTCTGCAGGTCATTAGGAGTTACCTTCTTTAGTAAATCTGATATTTTTGCTTTTATCTACAGACTGATAATGTGTTCTGTTCCATGCACTTTTCACTTCATTACTTTTTCATCAGTTCTTGATGACACAGGCCAACCATAACTTTCACATCTTCAAAACTTTCAAAAAATTATTTGGGCCATGACTAGGTGGCATGCAATTATTTCCAAACACTTCCTTTAACAATTTAAGACATTTAATTGGAGTTTTAATTTCATGAAGAATTTCACATTTATGAGCTGCTTGATTGTTCAGTTTATCATGAATGGGACCCTTCGATGCAACAACGTTACTCACACAAGCTGAAGTCAATAAAGGAATTAAGGGTCACCTGCACCATAGATGTAAAGGTCAACTACATTCCATTTCCATTCCTCCATACCAGGCCTAATGGTTGGGGCATGCACAGCCCAATTTTTTAACTGTTACACCTTGTATATATAGAAATACGCTATGTGCTTCACCGCTGCTTTTCTTTTTCAATAAATATTTATATAGTATACAGAAAAGAGAAAAAATAGTTTTAGATATTTCGTTTGAATTTAACCACTTAACTTTCACTTTTTTTGTCATATTGGGTCCAAGTATAAGCACATATTTAATATACATATTGGTATTTAAATTGTTTACATAAAACAAAATCTACAATAAAAACTTTTATATGCATTGAATTTATTGAGTTATTATAGTTTTTAATTTCAGCAAAAAAAAAAAACTTAAAGTTGGGTTTTTTTTCCCAAACAGGCTAACTTAACAGAAAAGAAAATTTACAGAAAAGGAAGAAATAAAACAGCATACCTTTTTTAATACTTATATTTAATTTCAAAACACAGCTTTTTGTATGATAAATTTTAAAACATGGAGATAAGCAGTGTCCTTTTCAGGGCAAAAGTGTCTAGTTTCTTTTCTTATTCTTTTTCCATTATTTCGTTTTGAGCAACGTACAAAACACTGCCTCGTCAGTCTCAGTTTATTTTCGTTGGGAGGAATCATCTCCCAGAATAGTCTCTGTGTCAATCGTAAGGGATTCGGTAAAGTTCCTGGTCTGTTTATTTTCTTGTTCACAGATCCATAATTTTCGATCAGACGATCAACCAAGTCTAGCCTAAAATTCAAATGAGAGTATTTCCCCCCATTCTTCTGGTATAGAACAAATGCATTTCACACTGATACATCAAAGAGGTGGAAAAATATTTTTTTATAATATTTTTTCCCTCTCTTCTTTATGATGGGGTAATTTGTGAGGTGTTGATCCATTCTATCACCCCCCATAGTATTATTTTATTCCATAACAACTTTTGGGTTTTTTTTTCCTTCTAATTTCATTATTATGGGTCACCACTTCAACCATTTTAGGACTGTTTATAGTTGATAATAAGGTTACAATCTTTTTATCCATCCATTTAATAATGCAAACCTTTCCTCTTTGATAAGCACAAATTTTTCCTTTTTTCAGCTTTTTGGACTGTAATTCTTTTGGAATAACTTTTCTGTTTATCTTCAATTTACCATAAATATCTGTTTGATAGCTGAGAAGGATATCTGCAAGTTCTGGGGATGTATAGTAGTTATCTGTCGTAAGGCAATATCCTTTATTTAACAGTGGCTTCATAAGTGTCATTACCACTTCAGATGACTTGCACAGATGTTGATAATTATAATCAAAGAGTGTCCCTTTTCCAGTATAAATAATAAATTGATATACATATTCAGATTTTGATTCACCACACAACAGAAAAGATTTTATACTGAATTGTGATCTTTTCAGCGGTATTTATTGTTTCCAGTGTAATCGCCCCTTAAAAAGCATCAAGCTCTCATCGATTGTAGCATCTCTTTCAGGAGTTATTAATTCTTGATAAAGTTTATTCAAATGCTTGATTATAGGCTAAAGTTTTTGTGATTTTGGACATTCATGTGTTGCAGAATCAAATAAAGAATCATCAAAAAATGTAAATAGTGGTAAATAATTTGGAAACGACGATAAGACATAATTTTGGAAAAAAATGGTGTTGATGTTGAAGGCCTTTTACACCAATATTGCTTGGTATCAGGTTTTTTCACAATTCTCTATAAAATGATCAAAGCAAGAAACACTTGAATTTCATTTTTTTGTCGTTTGTTCCCATTTTCTCGCTCTGCTGTATCTTTGAAGATTACTATTTCGGATATTTTTATCAGCATACTTATTAATTTCAGAAGCTATCATTTCAATGAGATTGTCATCAAAGAAAATTTCAAGAAACTGCTAAGTTCCAACACTTACATCCCTATTTGTTTGAACACTTGGTTGCACTTTGAAAGGAAATCTCGGGGGGGGGGGGGGGTGCATGAGATTTATTAGTATCAAGTTCACAGAAGTTACGTACTTGAATTAAATCATCTGAAGTGTGGTCTTCCTCGTCACTTGAGAAGTAAGATGATAAACTTTCACAACTGCCAAAATCATTTATAGATATTTCCGATTCACTATCTGAACCATTTTCAGAATTATTATGTAAATAAGCCATTCACTGTCACTCATTCTTCTAATTTAGCCAAAACCCCACACGAAGAAACAGAATTCACAGCATTGTTACTCTGAAGACGTGTGAAATAAAAATCAGTTCCTTTCCAGCAAAAGCAATAAAATTTGACCTTCAAACCAGTTTGGAAACTAGTTGTCAATCCACACTTTACTGGACAACTAGAGACATCTATTAGAAATACTGGAAACCGATAAATGTTAAAAGATCGGGCAAGTTAGTGCAACAGCAAGAAAAAATGAACTGCCCAAGTGGCGCTCGGGAAAGTCAGTGAAGGCACTTCTGCTCTGCCCAAGCTGTGCTCGGGAAAAACTGTTAAGTGGTTAATCACTTGACTCTACATATAATCATGATAAAAATCAAATATATATACTTTTTATTTTAAAAAATGGGGAGAGGAATAACATTATTTATTATATTTTAAAATAATAATATTGATAATTTTAATACTATTACAAACATTTATCAGATGTTAATTTGGTAGCATAGTATTGACAAAATATTTTCTTCTATTTCAATAAGTCAATAGATTTCGTATTATTTTTCAAATCAAAAACAGTTTTGTTCCAATTTTACATTTTTTTTACTATTATTTTAATATGGAACATTTACTTAGATTTTATAGCATTGAAGAAAAATTTCATTGTTTTTATATATTTAATAAGTAATGCTTTTTTTTCTTCATTTTTTTCTTTTAACTTTAACAAAGAACATTAATATTAGCTTGACCCAAAAAATTAATTTATGAAAATACAAATGTACTAAATTAAATATTAAAATATTTTTAGAAGTAATAGAATTAATTAAATCATAACAGTTTAGTTAAATTTAAAAAAAAAAGACTTTAATGATTGCATAAAAAGTGAGACAGATAAAATTAATAAATGCAGATTGTAGGTGCACACCTGGTAAAATCTGATTCTAAAAATCTGCCTTCACTTGCCAGATATAATCTTTTGCAGAGGGAGAGAACTTAAAATTTGAGGATGAAAAGTTTCAGTCATAGTGGTTGTTTCTTACCATCCAGAAATGATGGGAGGTCAATTATTCCCTACTGATAATGGAAAGGAGAGGGACTGGAGGTGGCCCTTAGGACTCAACCTCACTGCTGCTAATGCTATCACAGCAGTCTAAACATTAAGATTTTTCTATATACTTTAGTGGAGGATCAAAATACTTAATCTGTAGTTATCAGAAATAATGAAATATTAGTGCTCTTGCACTCCCCAGCCTATTAACATAATGCATCTCCCCAACCCATCCTCAGGCGTCAGAAACACAGTTGTCACATTAATCATCATAGAGTGCACAATTAAGTTTTAAAGAAAATTCAGACAGGGGGGGGGGGTCCTACCCTCAAAAGAAATGTTTTGCTTTTGAGAAACCAGCATTAAAATTCATGATTTTCATTCTTGTCAACTTTTTGATAAAAACCAAATTAAATTTCATTTCAATTTAATTGTCCAGGTTGTATCAAATTTGAACCTATACACCCATTTCTCTGCAGTCATTAACATGATTGTTTTTAACATGTTTAACATATGTTGTTTTTCATACAATTGCATATTAACCCTACCATTGTGTTGGGATCTATGACACAAAGTAAAATTTATATCTTTGCTAACATAAAACTGCTAGACATGTTTTTAAATAATATAAATATGTACTCCTTAAGGGATGCAAGTTTATTCTTATTTTGAAGGATTTTTTTTCCTTCAATTTATACCTATTTATTTAAGTCAATAAAACCTAATACAACCCCCCCCATTTATTTTTAATCTTACATGTTCACTTTTATTTAGGATAATTCAAAAGAAAAGAATAGCAGTAGTTTGTATAATTTATCTGTTTTTGAAACCTGTTTAGTTGACATATATGTTTGATAACCTGACAAGGAAATGAGTGCAAGGTACAAAATTTGATATGATTGGTAAGGATCAATCTCATTGCTATTATAGCAACAATTCTTCTCCCTCCCCCTGCTATATTCTACTTCCTGATATACTGTAAAAGAGTTGGGCTTGTAAATATGAGAGAAAAAAGGGTTGATCACATAAATTTGAATCATGCTGCTATAGCTAAACTAATACAAGCTTCTGACAACAAAGAAGTATAGGAGTATGAAAACCATACAAATGATGCAATTGTGAGTCAAAATTCTGATATTTAACAAATGAGCTAACTATAAAGAGAGCATTAAGTCCAGGAATCTTGAAATGAAGAGGAAGTTGCATCCATTGCCACATTCTTCTCAATCAACAGCTGCTAATATAAAAACTACTTTAAGGGTCATGAGATATGCAATGGCAATTATATCAGATGAAAAAGTAAAAAAATATTGAAAATAAAACTTTTTAAGCATATACTGGATTATTATTGTTTGTTAGTGTTTAAAAATCTTATGAAGAATCAAGAAAAGGCTTATGGGGTAAAGAAACTGGCAGAAATATATTTTGTATGACAATGTCCCTCCAAATTGTTTTCACAATTTCAAAAATGTTATTCATTTTGATAATAAATCCACACATCACAAAAGAAGAAATTTAGATAAATTAACGGCAATGTGAGATATCTGGGAAAAATGGATGGAACTTCTACCAAAATTATTAATCTAAATAAAAATGTTATTTCAGATGAACAAATAGAAGGATTTCATGACTGATGTCCTTTCTATCAGTATATACCACCCATAGTAAGGTCAAAGCTAGAGAAAAATCAGAAAATGTGAGTCGTGTATGATTTTACTTATGAATATTCAGGACAAAATGATACATGTGATAATTAGTTCACATCTTATAACTAAGGACAACTTTTTCTAAATGGAAATGCTCTGCACCATTAGAAATTAGAACTTCCTGAACAAATACCAAACAAAGAAGTTTATAGCCTCTTATTTTATTTCACAGAAGACAACAGTATTATACTACATCCAAAAAAAGAGCAAGAATAATATATTTACGAGCACATTGCATTGTGAAAAGAAGTTAGCAACAGAACCAACGAAAAAACAATAATAATCTTAGATTATAATTCAACTCAAGGGACTTTCGATACTCTTGATCAGCTTTTAAACACATATATTTGCAAAAGAAAAACAAATAACAGGACCATGATAGTATTCTATACCATACTTGATATTTCTATGTACAATGCATTTGTTATATGGATTTTAATATATAGTGATTGGAACAAAAATTATGATAAACAAAGGCCATTTTTGAAAATATCACTCAATTTTTATTCTCATTTTAGTCATACCTATTAAGATGTGAGGACTGAATAAAAATAGTGAAACAAATACAGAGGAAAAAGGAAAGCATTCCACCAGGATCAGCTGACAGTACTTCATTGTGGGCTGAACATGCAAGGTGCAAGCTCTACCCATCTAACAATGAGTAAGTTTTGATTTTGAATATTGTTTTATCCTTTTTATAGCTGCTTTATATTATTAGATATATTATTAAACTTATACTGCTATTATTTAACCCTTTGCGGTCGGTGAATTTTTTTGCTTGAAAGTACTGAATTGGCAGCTGAAATGTCTGAAATGGCTAGCTTTCTGTTAATCTCCATTTTTGTGGAGTGATCTTTCGAGACTTGATCATACCGCCACCGACTTCTATGACAGATTACAAATGCTGCCACAGTGGCTGCACCGACCGCAAAGGGTTAAATCATTTCTCAGACAGCAATTGTCAATTTCTGCATGAAAGTTTAGTTTTCTGAATCAGGTCATATTGACCTGAATACAGCACAGATGTAATAAAATTGAAAATACTATAGGTGTTCTTTTCCCGTTAGGTGACAGCAGAAAAAAATTGCCAAATAATGTAGAATTCTGCCAAATTCCTTTGTCGATTTTTCCCTGACACCCGACAAACAAAAAAGTACTAATATAGGCTATACTAACAATTTTAGACTTCTAGGAGACAGTATTATTGAAATAATTTTGCTACATTCAATACATTGGATAACATTCTTAGATGCAACAAAAACTTGTTAGCATGATTAGACCTTATATTATTATAATATTTAATTCAGATAGAGATTTCAAGGAGAATAGAGTAAGAAAATTTCTGCATTATTGCTAAGCAAAATTTTTTTAGCCTATCAGATAGAATTTGTATAATGAACACAGGGAATAATAAATTAAATTAGCATGAAAAATTGATTCTATTAACCAACTGCAAAAACATGAATAAAGATTTTTAAAAAGTTGGAAAAAAAACATAACCTACAGAAGCAGGAACAGTAATGTGCTGTTGCAATTTTTCTAACTGTTTTTTCTCCTCAGGATCTAATAATGTTGTTTTTATATCTTTAATACTGGGTTCATTTCTTTTCTTATATGTTTTCCTCACAGTTGATGATGATATCTGCCGCCTATAATAATAAAGATATGTGAAGAACTTAAACTGTATTTATAACAAGATAAAAATTGTTTATAAATAAAAATTGAAAATACATCATAATTTTGAAATTTTTTGGAAACAATAGTAAAGAAAAAACACAACAAAATAAAAACCAATTTTAAATTTAAAAAAAACATTCCAGATGTACTAAAATATCTACGAGCAATAAACTTCAAATACATAAGCAGTTAAACAGTTCAAAATATTTATGGTAAAAGTTTTTTAAATATTCATGTAAGATCAGAAACATTATTTCGATTCATGAATGCTTATTTTACTTCTAGAAATTCATTCAATTATACACAGCAGCGAAATGTAATGCATTTTTAAACTTCTGTTGTTAAGATTATTTAAAAAAAAAAACTAGAATATCAAAATCATACATTTCTGTACATACTGTTTCAAATCATATGCAACATACATTAAGATTTAATGAAAATTAAATCAAATGAAAGGAAGAACTTTTGAATTTGGCAATAAAAGGGTTTTAAAATTCTCTATTACCAAATACAGCAATATTTAGGATGACATATATGTAGCACACTTATTTAAATATTTGAACTTAAAATATACTAATGAAAATTCATAAAATGCGAGAAAATATTTGCAGTTTTGTTATAAGATACAGTATAAATTGAATATAAATGTTAACTTTTCTTTTGTTTATTGGTAGCAAACAGATCTATAAATAAACGGTAAGTAATTTAAAGATATTATGAAATTAAATTTTTTATTTTTAAACGTATTTTAAATTAATTTTTTAACTTTCATCAATATCTGAATTGTATTAACAAGTGATGAGAGTAAGTTCAAAATTGTTTTAATATATCTGAAGAAAAATGCATAAAATGAAATTTTTTTTCTAAAAATTTTCATGCCAGTTCTAAAAATAAAGAATGAAATAGCTTTTAAAATTTATTCAATATTCATTTATAACAAAATTCCACCCACTTTCTTCAGCTTAACACAATTATTCTAAATAGCGACTCTATTTTCTGAAATCAAAAACCATAATGTGAAATTAATCGTCATATCGTTTCATAACAATACTATCAAAAAGTATTCTTATTAAGATGACCTCTTGTAATAACAAAAAGAACTTTCATTCAAAGTTCCAATAAAAAAAATCATGAATACATACGAATGTGATATTAAAGATGGTCTGGTAAATAAAGTAAATATTTTCGAGTAATAAGGCATCAGTAATTGAGCCATTTTGTAGGGAGGCTTTAACCGTAGAACCCCCGTTAACCGACAGCTGATGTAGTCTGATTCCAGTTGGCACCTACAGAACTAGCGTCTCAATCCAAACGTAATGCCTATGGAATGGACGAATCCATCGCGATCTGTACTTTTCACAGGTAGGGACGTTTGAGTGAGAGGGGCACCAGGGATAAGCGTTGGCTTTTGAATGTTGAGTTGTATCACAACACTTTTCCCGGTTCAGTCGAATCGTGTTTCGCAGAGCAGGATGTGGGTATAGTTTTGAGTTGCATTTCATAAACGGATCATTTATCATATAGAAATGTTTAAACTACATAAGGAATGAAGAGGTAATGTGGTATAGATATTTAAGTTTCATAATATGGAAATAAAACAAATCTTTATCTATCTCATACATGTTGATTTTTTTTGTCATATTATTCTGGTGCTTTTGTATCTCTATGTAAATGCAAGTTAAATTTTTGTAAAAGTGATAAACTAACAGGAATGAAATAACTGACTGAATTTAAATAACGAGTTTTAAGAGTAGAAGACATATAATCCAAACATGATTTATTTATTTTTAAAAAAATAATCAAAACTCTAATTTTGCATAAATTTAGAAATTAATTAGAATTTTTTATAAAGTACTAAATGTATACTAATGTTTCTAATTAAACCATAGTGTTTAAATAGAATTGGCATATAATATGCATGGTAGATATTGTACATTACAATATTATAAATTTCTAAATTTTTTGTTACAAGTTATTCTCCACTTCTTGATAAATAAAACAAATTGAGTTTTATTACTTAACAGATGAATCTCAATAAACAAGCTATGAAAATATGAACCGTCTTAATGCATAAAATAAAACTGCATTTCAATTCATGTTTTATTGATAATTTAAGTACTTCTGTTCAAATTAATTATAAATTATAACAATTGTACATATACTTAAAACTATTCTTATATGATGAATTTTTTTTATTAAACATCTGTTAACGATTTAAAGTTGCGAAGAATTGAATTTTATGATGGTATTTTTTTTTAAAACACAACTATTTAAATTATTATATTCAGTAGTATAAAGTTATTAAAATATAACTTGCTACAAACGTTTAGGAGGAAACAAGTTTTTTAAATACTCTTTTTCTTCAAATTATGATTTATTTTTCTAGTTCAAAAATCATGTTATGAAGAGTTTCATGTTCACACTTGTAGCTTCCTCAGTATATTTCAAAATATAAATATTCTTGAAGGATTAATATAATGCTCTTTTTGATAAAAAGTTGTTCAGAATATTTGTAATATTGCAGCCTATTATTGACATTCTGAAAATAGAAAATAAATAACTTTTTTCCCCCTTAGGAAACCACTACATTTTTCAGTTAATAATTGAAACAGAAGTAATATTAACTGAAAAATGTTAACTACTATTAAACTAACACTATACAAATATAGAGAGCTGGAATGTACAGCATGTCATAATTTCAATATAAAGAATAACCATTTTTCAATTAAATATACTTCTTGCAACACAGCCAAATATGTCGTTTGAATCAATTAATTCTAAATAATAAGAGTCAATCAAAAAATACATTGTCAATAAAGCTTTATTAGATTGTCGATATGTCAGTTTATCAAAAATCTATTGAAAGGCAATAAAGTAAGTTTCCTTGTTTGATGATAACTATGAATTAAGGAGCAGAATGCAATCAATTTACTTGCATAGACTGTGGTAGGCACAGGGAAATAAATACAACCCCCCTCCCTATTTAGTGCAATATATCGTATAAAGGAAGGGGTTATACTGAAAAGGTTCCACATGAGCCTTGAAACCCTAATGTTCTACTTCTAGTAGCACCAATGTGTCTCCGTATGAAAATCCTTCCCCCTTTAATAGAGGTTTAATGGAGTTTAAGTTCATTCTATTTAGTAGCAGATGCCACCAAATGGGGACAATTATTATTTTGGTCACCCTGTAGTTTAATTACACCAATTTTTTGAAATGTGATATGAAGAATTCATATTAGAAAAGCAAAAAATGGAGCAAATAAATTATAGTTAGGAAAGAATTGATTTTACCTGCCAAATCATGTAGCAGTTTTTTTTTTTTTTTCATGCTTACGAGTATGAATATAATTTCCTGAAAATTCTGTAATTAGATAACAATCTAATGTTAAATTTTGAATGAAGCAATCACACTCGGAAAAATAGGAATATAGTCAAATACCTAATTCTTATTGGTTTGACAGCATAATATAAATAAAAGAACAAATTAATCATATGAAATGAAAAAAAATTCAAATAATATATAGCAATAATATATGACTAAACTGTACTAAGTTCATGTCTTAACTAGGTAGTTTTTAGAGAAACAAAAAATAAAACATCAATTTTTAGCTTTATACAGCTTCAAAATGTAAATAAATTTGTACATGGTAATTTCTTATATATTGTTGTTCAGTGATATAAAATCATGTAAAGAATATTTGGGAATAAAGTCTTGTTTCATCATCCTTTTGTGAATAAATGAAATACTTATTAATTTATTTGAAAAATCTTGATTGGTTTTATTTGATTTGTCCAAGTTTTTCTTGCCTAAATCTTAATGTTTATCTGATTAAAATAATAGTGCAAGTTTACACATTACTAGTTTCTACTATTTTAACAACAAAATAATGTAAAACACAAAGAAATCCTTACCAAATATGAAATCATGATAAGAAAAAATTAAATTAAAGTTTACTTGAATCACAAGGAAAACTAAAAGTTAAATTTAGAAGCTAATTGTTTTTTGAGATGTTATCTACTTAAGAGATATTGCTCACTAATGGTAAAATGCTTAATATATAATAAATAAGCAATATATATGGATGGACAATCTATAATGTATATATTAAAAAATATAATGTAATCAAAATTAAACAAAAAAATGATTAATAAATGATGAAGGAATACTATGCAATATTAAAATATATTGTTTTCATATTTATTATTGTCTATTCTATCATTTTGACTGAATTTGTTTTCAGATAAATTGTTTAGATATAATTTCATATTAATGAGTCTAACAAGTAGTTTTAACATTAAAATTGTGATTTTCATTATCTTACTTAAATATTCTTCATTATTCTGTGTATTGTGACCATAAACTTTTCTGATTGAGACCGTTACTTGACATGTCACTTTGAAAATGTAAATAACCCTTTTGTCTTCTAGATCTTCTAAATTTGAGTTATTGTAACTTCATTTTTTTTAAATTTGTTTTACAAATTATTTAGATATTAAGTAAAATACTTCTTACTTGACTTTCAATAATGGATGAAAATCATGCAATTAACTACATGAGGACATAATGAAAGCAATTTAAATTTTAGGGTAATAAGGTAACCTAATAAATGTAAGAGGAAAATATATTTATTCTATAATTCAACTGATATAAATAAAGAAAATTTCAAACAATGTAAAATTCTTGTTTGTTCTGTGATATTATTGGAAATTATTGTGGAGAAACGACACATTACAACTTAAAATACTAATTAAAATTTCAAAAAAAAAAATTGTTTCAAGGTTTTTATGCCCATTATTCAAGGCTCTTTTACTTTTATTCCTTATTGAAATTCATCAGAAAAATCTATCATGAGTATCATTTATATTTAATATAATAAATTTCTTTTTCAATAATATTTTATTGAATAATTATTTACAGAAAATTTAATGCATTGTTTAATTCATATTTCAACAATAATGTAAATATAAGAATTATAGCATAAATATAAAAATAATGTATCATTAATTGGTAGTGATTTTGTAAATATCTATTCAGTTTTAAATCATATTTTATCAAAATGTCTTGCTTGCTATTCAAGAACAAATTGTTAAAAGACACGTGTGAATTAGTGTACTAGCAATCATAAAAATATTTTAAGAATAAATTAGTTCCAATTGTCCAAAAAATAATTTTATTGAGTGAAAGAATTTTTCTTTCCATATTAATGAATATTTATATAGATAATGCAAACAAAGATATTACAATAATTCTGTGCATGATGACTTTCAATTCTGTTATTTGGTTAAGTGTTACAAACTATATTTTGGTTCATATATTATAATTATGCTAAATTAACTAATGAATCTGTATAACTTGCAGATTTCAAGAATTGAGAACTTGTAATAGCTGAATTATAGTTAATAGATACTTTATAGAAAATTTTAATTTAATAAACATTTAACTTTCTTTATCATCATTATTAAATATAGCATACGAAATGAAATATTGTTTTAACTTCATACTCAAATCTTAATTTTCAAGAAAGTTGTTTTTATTCAATTGAATTTAATTTTTTGATCTAATAATTAAAAATTAAGCTTTCAGCTTTATTAGAAACAAAGCATCTACAAAATCATAAAATATATTTCAGGATTTCATAAACTTAATTTGTGTTGACTTTTTGAAGAATTTAACTTTATGTAATAAAATATATTAAAAGAATACAATGAAAATAGTTTCCATTTTTTTATTAGTATTTATACAAAGATATGCTTTTTTCTATGAGTAAAAATATATTTCTACAATTTTTTACAAAGTTGTAACAGGTCTGAAAAGTCAAGAAAACATAGAAATCATGAATGAAAGTATTTTGGTTAAAACTCATTTTAAATATTTATATACCAGATGAATTTTCTAAGATGGTTAAGAAAATGATATTTTTGTTTTCATTCAGTTTGCTTGAAAATTATTGAGAAAACAAATGTATAAATGGCTGCTAATCATAAAACTTGCAATATACTCTCAGTTAACATAAAAACCATTGAGCATGCTCTGCTATAAATATAAAATAAATATTTATTCACATAAAATATAGGAATGTTGCAGTGATAAAGAATAGAATAAGAATATTGGTATCCTTAGGGCTAAAATCCATTGAATGTTTGTTAAACATTTCTTTTGGTAATTGTTAGCAATTAAAAAACCAACAACTACAATCTTTTATTTATTTACACTATATTAAAAATGTAAAACATTAAATATGGATATTTTTCTGAGCTTCATCAAAAGACATTGATATTGCATAATATGAAAGCTTTGGACATAGAATATTTTACTAAATCATTTTTACAAATCAAATAAAAAAAGCAAATTGCTCACCAAATATTTTAAAATCAATTGTTAATTTTAGAAGGTGGAATTAAAACTAACAAAAGCAATGAATAAAGACATATAATGTGAACAAACTATATACAAAATGCTAAGCTAAATTTGTTTACTTTATAAAGAATAAGACAATGGATTATATAAAAAATTTAATTTAACTGAAAAACATGACCATATTTGCAGTTTAAGAATAAAAAAAATCAATAAAATATGGAAAGATATAAGACTGAATTATTTACCTAAGTAGTTAGAACACTATTATATCTTCTTACTAATCATAAGGTTACTTTTTATATTTAAAAAAATGTTCAGATTCAAACTGCCAATTCTGCAACTACTTTGAAAAAATCAATTTTTGAGCACTTGGTACATTTTAATATAAACCTCCTGAAGCTATGTACAGAATATTGTAATATTTTACATTTTTAAAAAACTTTTTCAAAAGAATTTCTAATTGCATTATTATTTTTAGAAGTTTTACAGCTGAAATTGTCTGAAGGAAAATAAATGCAACACATATTAAATTCCCTGATAGTGTCTGAAATATGTATGTATTTAAGGTATGAGAGCATGATAGTTTTGGGAATTAGATTTAATGCCATAAAATTAGTCAGCTATAAATATCTTTAAATTGGAACTGCGGAAAATACAAAATATTACTCCAAAATGTTTAAATTCTCATTAAAACGACTTCTACTCCTAACACTAATCAAATAATAGAAAATACTTCTACAGTAAAAATATTTCTACTTCTAGAAGTTTATTCTTTTTAAAATTCTGGATTCTTCAATTTTATAACGCATTTTAATTAGCTATAATTTAATAATCCAACCTTCAGTAAAATCAAAATTTATTTTACAAAACAAATGTTCTCACATCATAACTTAAAATTAGCAATAGCAGAATAGAATGTAATTATTTTTTCTTAAGAATAGGGATTTTTTTTTTTTTTTTTTTTTTTTTTTTTTTTTTT
>JAOUZG010015791.1:589965-635100 GCA_026289955.1 Argiope argentata | reverse complement strand
TTTTTTTTTTTTTTTTTTTTTTTTTTTTTTTTTTTTTTAAGAATAGAAATGTTGAGCTTAGAAATTTAAAAAATAGACAGTAGTTGTTCTGTGAGTGTGAAGGGAAATATAATCATCAGAAGAATATTTTTCTCTGACAACAAATATATTGTATTCATTCAACGTTTTAAAAAACATTTAAAAAAAAAACAGAAACAGTGCAAATTAGATATTAGTGAAAAGTATACAGACAAAAAGTACTTTCAAGATTCATTAATGTCAGCCAATTCTGAACCCTCTAAAAGTAGTAATAGAAATAATAAAAAACAACAGTAGAAGACCATTAAAAAACCACTAAATACATAAAAACCACAAAACGTATTAAATATCCATTAAATAAGTAAAATGTTTACTGATAAAATATGTTTTAAGTTCATCTGTCGACACGTGATTTGGAAAAAGTGACATCATTCTTTCCCAACTCGCCGGGAAAAGTGTTGTGATACAACTCAACATTCAAAAGCCAACGCTTAGCCCTGTGGCCCCTCTCAGTCCAATGTTCCTACCTACGAAAAGTACAGTTACTGATGGATTCGTCCATCCCATAGGGATTTACGTTGGGATTGAGACGCTAGTACCTACAGACGGCGCTAGTCAAATAAACTGCACCTACCCATTTGAGCTACTTCCTCCCTTTGAACTATTACGGAAAAAGCATACTTTGGCTAACATATCGCATTTTCAGAGATAGTAAAACAAGGTTTATTCTATAGAAAGAAAATTGATCCAAGAATTGTTGATACTACTGGGATTTAGTTTCAGAGATTTAAGATTTTTAAGGTATTTATGTTATTTTCAAAAGTATTTCAGAATGTAGACATTTTATACAAATTGAAAAATGTTGGAAGTCATCATTGGTATATAAATCGTAATAATAAAGATAGCTGTAAAGTGTTTTTTTTATATATAAGATGAGTAAGAAATTTAAATATTATTTGGAACAAATAAGTATAATAAGCAGTGAATGCTTCTGAACTAACTATTTTTGATGAACATCTTTTAGCAGAAGTGTGATTCTTTGGTTTTTAAATCTGAGCACACATTTTTGCAACACACATAAATTTTTTTTTAAAATCTCATTTTGAAACAGCAACAAAAAAAGCTACAGTTTATCACATCTTAGATTTTTTAACACTACGGTAAGAAAAAAAAATATTTTTTGCTTGCGACCCGACCCCCCCCCCCCCATTCTCTTTTTGTTAACCTGTCAAATTTCAGAGAAAGATTAATATAGCAATGAGTTTAAAAGTCTCACAAATTTCTTTCACACCTAAATCATGTTGATAAAATGAAGCTGCTTGTTTTACCAATGGAAAGCGCTTTAAAAAGTCAATTCCAATTTATGGTGCAAAAGTCTAGTGGTCATTAAAGAGATATTTGATAAAATGTACTTGTGAGATATATGTGCATTAAAACACTGATGCTCGTATATATGGTATAATATTTAATGGTACTTTTCTGTTAGCACGGCGCAAGCGAAAACGCGCGAAATAATGTAGGATTCTACCGAATTTCTTGTAGTAATTTTAAACCGAAAAGTTGCCAAATAATGTAGAATTGGGCCATATTTTGTTACCGATTTTTCGCATGCGCCCAGCCAGCGGAAAAGTACCCTTTCTTCATAATATTTGGCTATTCTTTTCTTCATTTGAAAGATTATTAACTAACATGTTAATGCGCAATAGTTGATATTTTAAAATTCTTTTTCATAAAAATATGAGGTAAATTCTGGAAATACAATGCTTATAAATCATTCAAACTTTTTTTGTATATTTACTATAAAGTTCCAGAGTTAAAGTTATTAAAAATCTACAGCAGAGATGAATGTGTTAAAAGTATTATTTTAAAAAATATATATAGTTACATATTTTTATTCAAACAAATAATTTTATCAGATCATTAATTTTTACTGTTCCTTGATAACAATAAAAAAACTTAAAAAGAAAAATATATACATATTTAAGTAATATATTAATAACTGCCTCCTTTTTATTACCTGTTTAATCACACATTCTAATGAAGTCTATTTATAAAAATAAAATAAAATTGAAATGAAATCATTAAGTATAATTTTGATAATTACTTTTGTTTCATACTTCCCTATATTTAAGTTGTAATTCTGAAATCTTTTTATTATTAAATAATATGAACTAGATATAATTATTGCTGTCTATATAAATGTAAGAACTTCTCTGAATTCAAACACTAGCAATTTTTAATATAATTTCGAATTTAATCTATATTAAGTTATCAACCCCAATGAAATCCATACATGTGATTAAAAAGTCACAGAATGACAAACATGTTACTTAGATTCCAATGTAAAGCAATTAATTAGATTAGCAGTATTAAAACAATTGATGTTGAATAACCACATAAATATCACATTTTGGATGCTCATTTACTGTAATCTAAAAATAATTTTAACTATTTTGTTGTAGAAATTGTGGTACTTTTCTGACAGCTTGGTGCAAACAAAAAATGGCCAAAGAAATTTGGCAAAATTCTACATCATTAGACGATTTTTTGCTTGTATCCGGTTAACGGAAAAGTACCAAAGAAAGAGTAGTCAAAGACATGGTTAATGGTCAAAGATACCATATTAATCTAATGACTATATTGAATTCACAAATGGCATGCAATTAGTATATAGATACTAAAATATTGTTAATTAATCTTTTTTAATAAATTTGGTAATTTAAATTATTTATACTTGTGAAAACAATATAATTTTAAACTTTTTTTTTATTTTAAATTTTTTTAAGTGTTTGCTGTTATTATTAAGTCTATTTTTATAAACATTTATCTGACCAGATTTCTTCATTTTTTGTCAAATATTTTGACATACATAATATTGAGCTTTTTTATTTTTTGCAATTTTCTTAAATGATGTTTATGTTTATTCTACTGTAATTTCAAAGTTAAAAGAAGGAGGGAGTTGAATCTAACTTTGTATTTTTAAATATGGTAATAGCTAATTTATAAACTTAATTTTTATCTTTACTTTATGCCTGTTTTATTGAATGTCCTATTTAATTACTATATATATTATGTGGCTTTATTTTTAGATGAGTGATGTTCTTGATATTTTGGATGTTGAAAGACCCCAAACTCCTGAAATAAGTAAAGAAAGCATTATTGATGGCCGGAAAGTATGTTTGATTTTAGAATTCTGTCTTAATAATTTCATAGCTAAACTAAAATTAGTTCCAAACTTTAAAAAATTGCAAGTCAGTTATAAATAAAAATTCAAGATGAAATAAATTATTCAATCATTGAAATAAATATTAAATTTTACCTACATTTATTAATATAATTTGTATGTTAAAATTATATTTATATAGAGCTGAAATGAATATTGTGGAAATACACTAAAGTACCCGCAATGTGTGAAAAAATAATATTCATGCTGATATTTGAAATAAATGTTATATTTTCAAGTATTTTTTTTTATTTAACTTAAAAACTCTCTAATCATCAAATTGAAATTTTTTATTTAATTCTCTATATCTTATCAAATATGTTTTAGTTATTGTATTATTTTATAAAACTGTTTTATCTGCTAAAACTGCAGTAGAATGTTTCAATGTTTATAATATAGAATGGATTCCCCATATTACATCATTTGATAATATTATTTGAAACACTGAATCAATGTTTCAATTGATCAGGCACAAGTATTTAATATTCTAGAATAGAGTTTTTTTTAAATATATATATATATATATATTACATTTTTGAATTTTTCTGGCTACAAATAATCTGAAAGCTCTACAGGAGTATAATAAACTTATAAGTATCTCCATACATTTCTTTGAAATCAAATGTCTAAAATGTTAATTTTTGCTTTCAGTAATCATGTTCTCTTACTGAATTCACAGATATTGAATTTTTTAAAATAAATTTGATATGAAATATACAGTTTACAAAAGGGGGAGGGAGTTTTTACCAAATTTTTTCGTTGAACAATATCCATCTCATAATATATATAGGTAATATTTTTCATTTATTTTCTATCCTTTTTTCCCTTTAAATATTAAGCATTATTTTTGTACTACTGTAAAATTTTTCTTTTTCTGTATTTAAAGGGTGATTATAATTTTAGTATTAATTTTACTATTCAAAATTGATGTGATTTTTTTAAAAAAAAGGTAAAGATGATAAACTGAAACTTTATCTTTCTTTAAAATCAGTTTTGAAAAGTTGTGAAAAAATAATTTTATAATTACAAAAAATAATTTTTAATAATATGTAGCAACAATGTATATATTTTTTAAAAAAGTTCATGACAAAATGGCATCCATTGAATATATTAAAACTTTTCATTGTAAATAATTGCATTATAGAGCTATGTATTGTTAAAAGGCAAAAGAAGAAAAATGAGTGGTGTTACATATATACATTGTTATTGTGCTTTCTTTTTTAATGTAATGAAATAAGATGTTCTCATTAAATCTATCCCAAATAAACATTAATTGTAAGAATATTTTTAACCTTTTCACAACTGTGATTGTGCAGTTCTTCATGTGATATCATATATGAGACAAGATTTTCTGATTCCATCAGCCCATGATCAAATGAATATAATTTCAATTTAACATGCTTTATTTAAATTTTAAAAAAAATACTAGATGGCAGTTGAAGTCCATTATAATTTTGAATGTCTTACAGTGTGTCAACTTTCAATATGTGTTTTTAGTTCTGAGTATTATTTTTATTTGTTGTAAGGTTATTTATACATTTAAACAACTGTATATGTTTGGCTCTTTGGAAAGGATTGGGCATTAAAGGGTTATATTTTATACATTTTGAGTTTTGTTTATCATGTAATAGAGTTGGAAAATCAGTACTTCTGAATTAATGCCATTGCAGCTGCAGATTTGGCAGTTTTCAAGTGCCGACAATCTACACCTAAAATTTTTGCGACAAATTATAAAATAAATATTTTTACTCTCATGTTTTATTTTATGAATTCAAAACGCTTCTCTCTTTTCTACTTCTTTTTCTTTTCTTTGCATAGTTGTACTCTAAAACAGTTATGGGAGTTAAACTCCATATGGGCCCATTTTCCACTGAAATTCAATTGACTACTTTGATTTTAAATAAAATGTTTTGAATTCATAAATTAAAACATGAGAATAAAACTATTTATTTTAAGATTTGTTACAAAAATTTTAGGTGTAGATTGGTCGCACTTGAAAACCACCAAATCTGCAGCTTTGGTCGCGTTAATATATCAACTTTGACTGTGGTGCCGTTAATATACAAGTAACAGAAAATCTTATGGGAGTTGAATGAGACATTAATTGGAAAAGGGAATACTTATTATTGGTTTATAAGGGAATAGATTTGTCACTTTCAGTTTGGGGTCAGTTAGATAGTATTTTTTAGATCAGTTTTATTTAAGGTCCCTGTTGAAAAGAATAGAACATTTAAAAGCCGAATCTCCTGACATTTGACTTTCATGTGCAGGCATCAGCTTCAGTCCTGCATTTCTAGATCTGATAAATTTATTTATTCAACAAGTGATCCTCTAAAAGTGCTCATATGATTAAAGGTTTGAATAAAACTGCAGCATTTTTGTTAATTTCTGTGGTTTTATTGTTAGGACAATAATAGAAAATTCATTCAGCTGACCATTAATAGAGATGAAGGTGAAAAACTTTCTGGTTGTGTGTAATAGAAGTCTTGAAAAATTTGTGGACAAATAACATGGTACTTTGGCACTTTTTAACTGTTAAAATTTGTACCTTTCGATTATTATTAATGTTTTATTAATCCTCTTGAAATTAATGTGCTAATTAATTTCTTACTTATTTATTAAAATTTCACATGGAATGGATTCTTGAAATATCAAGAATCAATTGTTGAATATATTGTTGCATTGCATCTGTTGAGGTAGAACATTAAAGGGTCCATTCATTCATTCATTCATTCATTCATTCATTCATTCATTCTCTCCATACTTGTTATTTAATAATATGTGTAATATTGACTTATTTTTTTTTATTCATTGATTATTTCTTTAGAAAAAGAAGAAACTCAGTGAAGTCACCTTTAAACGTCCAGAAGGAATGCACCGGGAACTTTATGCCTTGCTATATTCAGACAACAAGTATATTTCTATTTCTCCATTCTTATGATATTTTGTTTTTACTTAATAATAAGAAAAATTATTTACTGCTTAGATTATTGAAGACCTTTATAATGTTTGTACAGTATTATGATTTGACTTCTATTACAAAATAACTTTTATTTAATGCATTTATGTAATTTCAAAGTATAAAGCTATTTTGCAAATTATCCAAAAAGGATTACTAATACTCTTTATCATTTCAAATTAAATAAAAATCAATAAAATTTCTGAATGATTTTTGAATTTGTTTATTTTTGGAAGATTTATCTTGTATCCTTATAATGCTACTTTACAATGAAATCAATATTCTGAAAAATTGTCTTGCTATGAATGATTAAAAATTCTTATTAAATAATAACTTTAAAATTTTAAGTGTTACTTTTTGAAACCTTCAGTTGTATATGTTTTGAAAAAAATCAAGATACTATTTTACTTTCCTGCAAAATTTTAATTGAAAGTTGATTTAAACACAGATATGTATATTTTTTTTTATGATTAAAAAAAAAGAACTTTTAATTAACATTTCTATTGTTTGCATTGGAATGAATATTGTTTTAAAACTGTCAGCATTGATTAAATATGTCTAATAAGGCAATTTTTGAAAGTTTATATGTTTTCTCTGTTTTAGAGATAAACCTCCTATGTTCATAACAGACAGTGATCAAGGCTATAAACAAAATAAAGCCAAATTAGGTTTAAAACGAGTTCGACCTTGGAAATGGATGCCATTTACAAATCCAGCTAGAAAAGTAATGTAGAGAACATTTAATCCTACCTGATACCTACGTACCTACTTTTATGTATAATTTTTTCATTATAACCCAATGATATCTTGTATCTTACTATTATTTTTTAGTGATAAAAATGTACTTATTTTTTTATAGAATTTTACTGTAAATTTTTAAATTTAAGTTTTTTTTTTAATTTGATGCAAAATCAATATTTTAGGGTTATCTCTAACACAAAGTCAGATTTGCTTATTCATTGTACATATGATTTTACTAAACTTCTTTTTTACTTCTTTAAATATTCTTTTAAATTTTGATTTTCCAAAAAAATTAAATATTATAATTTAAATAATTATATTATCAATATTAATAATGATGATGAAAGTTTGTGTAACTATGCATGCGCTGGTGATCTGTAGTTCAGATCGTTTGACTTAAAACTAACAAATTTGGGACATGTTAGTTTGGAAAATGTACATGCACATCTCAGCAATTAAAATAAAATATTAATTAAAAATTAAATAAAAACTTTGAATTTCCCTTTAATAACTTTTGAAAATATTATTACACAAAAATAAATTATATGCCATTTCAAAATTAAAAACTTTTTTTTTCTAATTTCTAACATTAGATTTCATTACTATCTTGAAATTCAAACTGTTTTCATTATTCCATTGACTATTTAACTGTGTAATTTTCTTTTCTTATTGAAAGCTAAAGAAGAAGATTCTATTTAATGTCTATGTAATTTACTAGACAAATAAGTGCAAACCATAATATTAAGAAATTTAAAAGATAGATGAAATAGTATTTATATTTTTAATAATGATATGAAATTGTAGAACTACTTCAGTTTGAAAAATTCACAATAATAAAACTGAAATAAAACATTTAAAATTACATGACATTTATATTGTAAGATATGCAAAATGATTTCCATGCAACTAAATATAACCATTATTCCCAGCTAACTAGCTAATCATTGGAAGAAACTAATGAATAAATTCTATGAAGTTTTAAAACTTTTATATTGAGAAATATAGGCTTTGAAAGAAATGAAATTGAAAAATAAGATACAATTATTTTCATTTCAATTTTGGCAAACAAATGTTCAATTTGGCTACAAAGTAGTATGTATTCAGTATGCATTAAAGGTGTAAATATGTATAGATTTTGAATTTTTTTTTCTATGCATTCCTTGTTTTTTCTATTCACTCCAAAGCAAATTCATATGTATATAGATAGATATAGATGTATATAGATATAGATATATATAGATATAGATATATATAGATATAAAATCAATTACGTGTCACGTTGTTTGTCCGCGATGGACTCCTAAACTACTGAACCGATTTTAATAAAATTTACACACCACTTGCAGTTTGATCCAACTTAAAAGATAGGATAGTTTATTTTTCGAAATATCAATTAGTTTGGGAGAAATTAATTAAAACCCCTTAATTTATGTGAAATTAAAACCGGTAATGGTACTTTCCGAGTGAAACACGGCCTTTCGGAGCAGCTATCACTGATGCCTCCCATTTCGTTTTGTAAAACCGAGTTTTTAAAATTGTCATCGTTACGTGTCCGTTCAACTTATACTCAATATCGCAGTGGAATCGGATGGACTTTCTATCTTAGACCACGGAGGTATAATTTTTTTTACGAAATATCGACGCAAAAATTAAATATCGATATTTTAAAAAAATGTCCATTTTGGCGGGTCTATTTCTTGAACGGCCCTGCAAAATAGACGCTTAGCAAGGAAAATACAGAAAATATGTTTCCTGAAAGACAATACGATGTAGTATGTTGCAATACAATTTAAAAAATCGAATTTCTAAAACTGAATTTTTGGCGAATTTTTTAACGAGGAAGCGAAATTTTGCTTTCATATTTAATTACACCGAAACTTTTCAAAATAACTTAATCAATTTGTTTTACATAAAATTGGATAAATTTCTCAAAATCGTGTGGAAGATTGTAAAAATCTGTTAAAAAATTGGGTATTTAATTTTTTTTTTCCTTTATTGAGTTTTCCTCTTCAACATTACAAGTCTAATCCATTGATTAATAAAGATGGGACTTTCCTTTTTTTTTAATTTGGCATTGCTTTGGCACATCCTGATTAATTTTGAAAACAATCAAGCAAAAATTATGCGTCTAATAAATTCATTCCAGGTTTTCCACCTCACATACTTCACTTGAAAGTTGGGACACCAGTAATGCTACTACGAAACCTTTGTCCTCCAAAGTTATGCACTGGCACCAGACTACAAGTGACTAGACTTAATAAGCATGTAATCGAAGCTACGATAATTACTGCATGTGCTCGAAGAGCGTTGGTTTTAATACCCCTCATTCCACTAATTCCGTCGGATTATCCTTTTGAATTTAGATGAGTAAAAGTTTGCTTTGCAATAACCTTTAATAAGTCACAAGGACAGACATTAAAAGTTGCAGGGATCCATTTAAGGGAAGACTGTTTTTCACACGGCCAATTTTATGTAGCTTGCTCCAGAGTCAATTCATCGAACAGCTTAATAATGTTAGCCTCAGAACCCCCCCCCCCACACACACAATGTTGTATACAAAGAAGTTCTTGCTTAAACATAGCAATAACAATACAATGTGGATGACCTGCGTTTACAAATAAACCCTATACTTTGAAAGGACAGTTAAGGATCGGTTAAGGACAAGGGCATATATATAAGTAGTCCACGGGTCCCGGGACCCTCCCAAAATTAGAAAAAAATTGTAGATAATAAGTTATTATTATAGGGAATTTTCGTAATTAAGTGCACGGAGCACTGTTATCCTGCGCTAATTCCATCATTACCCGAGCAATGCCGGGTGCGGGAATGCTAGTATATATATATATATATATATATATAATTAAATTTCCCTGGTTTTCACTCTTGCATACTTCTCTATATTAAAAAAGGGCATGATTGTTCCTTTTAAAATTTTTTTTTTTATTTATAAATATAATATATATTTACATATATTTAAAAAAGTATGTATTATATTCATTTTTTATGCATAAAGAACTTTTTTTAAGAATATTTTTCATTTTTATTTTAGGTATCCACAATTTTTTTTACTAATGACTTGACTGAAAATGTTTTAAAAGAAGCTTTAGCTGTAGGAGCCAATCTGATAATCTCATACCATCCACCACTTTTCACTTCTTTTAAAACCCTAGGTTGTGAAAACTGGAAACATCGTATCATAATGACATGTATTGCTAATAATATAGCTATATATTCACCTCATACTGCATGTGATGCTGTTGAAGGAGGAGTTAATGACTGGCTGTTGAAATGTTTTGGTAATAAACTCTGTAAAAAATTAGTTTGGTAATTTTTTCATATAACTCTAAATTCTTGAAATTCTTAATTCATATTAGCTTTTCTATTATATGTGTTCATAATGAATGAGGTTGTCATGAAATAATTTTCAAGAAATTTTAAAAAATCTTGATGTGAACTCATAAATTAGTTTATTTTAATCTTGTAATGTAAAAGACTAAAGATGAAATATCAATTCAAATATTTTTTCTTATAAGTATAAGGCATGACTGACTTCTAACAAGTCTAAGACATAAAAATTTCCATTTTTTTTTTTTTTTTTGAAAAGTGCAATTGGAACTGAAACAACAGATTTGCTTGTGTAGCTGTTAAAAATGTTTTAAGTTAATGCTGTTAGACTCCAAGAGATATGGGTATTCAAAATTTAAAGTGTTTTTTATGTTTGGAGTTAAGTAGTTTGAGAAGTAATTTTTAAAAATACTAATTATTTGAATTTATTACATACCAGTATCTATCATACCAGTATCTAAGTTTTCTAATCATCTAGGGTCCAACTGTTATGGTCACAAGTGCAGTAGGGACACTGAAGGGGATGTTGAGTTATTAGGAAAGGTACTTGAGGTAGTCTTCTGTCTTTATATCCCATTAAATCTGAATTTTGCTGTGTTGTCCTAATGGCCACATCTGTTATATATCCCACATTGATTCCTGCAGTTATTTGAAGCAGTGTTTCTTATCCATTGACATTGTCAATCCTATGCCTACATTTCTAGTATTGGTCATTAAATGCTGGTAATTAGCTACTGCATTGTCCACAGTGGAAAGTTACATGTGAAATTGGACATTCTGGGTACACTCTTGTTACCATTGATCTCAGATTGTTGAATTATCAAAGAATTTCTAAATTGAAATTTGCCATCCATTTTACTGCAACTACCTTTTTGCATTCAGTTTGTAAGTTTCCATAAGCACATCAGAAACTTTCCAAATGAATCACTTGAATAAAAAGGGAAGTTCTGCCAATGTACTGCCCATATATACATCTGTGATGTGACCATCTGCATGTTTGTATATTGCTCTCATGACTTTTATAAACTCAGTGTAGAAAGAATTTTATGGGATATTACACATCAAGGAGAAAAATGCATTATTATATAAGGAATGGTGTTTTTTGTTATATAATTACCAACAATTTAGCATTAAAAAGTTGATCCTCCTAGAAAACTCTACCATTATGAAATGAGCAGTTCTAAATTATATTCTCTTAAAATAATCAGAATTATTTCCAATATTTATTACCATCTTATTTTCTAATGGCTTGAAAAGAAGGAACTGCTTTTTCCCATTTCTCCGTGAAAATATGCCTCGTAAGTTAGTAAAACTTAATCTTTAACCCATAATCTAAAATTAAATCCTATTTCATTTTAATTAAAAATGATTAAAATAATCTCTGTTCAAATATTGATGTAATAAATTTTGGATTATTCATGCCTTAGGTATTTTTTCCGTAATATTAGGTGAAATATTAACTCATTATACTTAATTTTAAAATTAATGAATAAATATAAAGTTTCTAATTTTAAATAAAATAATTACATTTCTGTATTTTAATTTTTGTAAAAAGTAAAAAAAAAAAATGTATTTGCTCTTGCTTGATAATCCAAGTAAGCAAGCAAATGCACTAGAACTTTTATAATTTTTTTTCAATCATTTACCTTAATTTTTATGGCAAGAGGTTTATAAAAAAGATATTTTTGTAAAATAAAAATTCAGTTAACTGGAAAATATCTTGGTGTAATGTTATTTAAATCTAATTAGAAAGGGATCGTTTCAAAGCTTTGAGAATTGGTTAAATTTCTTGAAAGTAAATCATAACACTATCATGCTTTGCTAATTCTCTTTATACTTAGCAAGATATATAATAGCTATGTTTTGAAAATATTAAATGCTTGTATTGTATAAAACTTTTTATTTTGCATATTTTGAACTATCATTGGAATATTTTTCAACGCATTTATAAATTTGGAGAAATTAAAAATGGACATGAAAGAATAAGGGAGGGTGAGTGAGAATTCACTAAAAAAATACTTGAGGACAAAGTAGAATTATTTGTTTTAAAACTTTCACTGTCATAAATGAGCAAAACTTAGACATCTTAGCATAATATTAAAACATCATGCATATATAGATGCCCTATGGCAACACTTCACAATTCTCCCAATTTTAAAAGAATGTTGTAATTAATTTACCTAAACTACAGATATGTCTTGAAGAGTTTTGAAACTTGTCCTAAAATATTAATTATACATTAATGTATTGCATATGTAATATTTTATGTAATTTATTGTTTCCTATTAGAGTTTTAATATATTGGATGTTATGTTATAGATTTTAAAAATTTGCTATCTTTTTCACAGATTTAACTATTGTCTCCCCTATTAAACAATCTGCTGATATGAACAGTTGTCATATTATTGAATGCATCACCTTAGGTGATATTTCTTTTGATTCCCTATTAGCCAGAGAGGTAGAATTTGAAGTTTTATTGACAAGGTAAAATTCATTTCATTCTAATAAATAGAAAATGGTTTCAATTATTGAAATTCTTTAAACAAGCAAAACATAATTTTCAAATCAAAAGAATTATATTAGTTTAATGCTTTTTACAGTGGTTTTTTTTCTGAGTCAGTTTTCTAATCTTTGAAGCAACTATTTGTTTTGCTTAAATTAATAACAATTTTCAGAAATGAAGTTATAAGAAAAAAATCCAAATATTCTGTTAATTAGCTGAGCTTGACCAAAGTAAGGGATTAATTATCAAAATTATGTTGATTTTTCCAAGATATAAAAAAATTACTTATTGATATAGTCATCAAATTAACTTTGTTATTGTTTTTAGAAGTATTTTTTGAAATTAATCATAATAAGAGAAAGAGGAAAAATTATGTTGGAAGATAAATTCTCTTTCCTTTATGAATTTATCTTATTCTGATTTTCTTCAGAGAAATATTTCATTCTGTAATCATCTAAGTTGCATATTACATGTATTAAGGCTTGAAAATAGGAAATAACAACCATTGTTGTTATATATCCTAACCTCATATTTTCAAGTTACTATTAATATTCTCTATTGTTCATTCAAATATAAAAAAAATAGATTATTGTTTTTTACTATTGATGAATTTTAGTTCAGTTGATATACATTAAAGTATTTTAGTGACAATCTCTTATATAATGAAGTATAAATACATTTAAATTTTCAAAATTATTTTCCTTTAGTTCTAAGAGTTTTTGTTTAGACAGCTTCAACCAAACTATTTAAACAATTTTGTACATTTGCATATCTGTAGGGAAATGTAATATATATAAAATTTTCAAGTATTTATAAAAGGATATATTTCTCAAATAAAGGCTCACCATTTTTTCTGTAAGGTCTTTTTGAGCTTTAAAAAATCTTGATTTAACTTTCCCATTATCAATAATATATATGTATATATTTTAAACAAATGAACTGATAAATTTATAACAGTAATTCTGCTTCTTTCCAGCTGTTATGGAGATAAGAAATGTTTCAAAATTCTAACTAACTCAGAATATTCTTCTATGGTCTCACAATTACTTTTAGCAAATCCTGCAGTTCTCACAGTTAGTAGCAATCAATGCACAAAACTAGTAAGTAGTTTCACATAAAGTTATAGATTCACATTTTTTTAAAAATATTAGTGTTATATTTTTTGGTTCATAATTAAAAATATTTTTCTTTATGAATTTTTAGTTGAAAACAACAACGTCATGAAAGGTAATCTTAAAATTATTATATTTTGTAGCAACAAAGTTTGAAGAAATTTAGTCATATTTTCCAGATTAGTGCTTAGTATTACAATAAATAAAATTTGTGAGTTTCTATTTACATGAATTATTATTTTATAACTGTTCATGTTCTCTCTAAATACTGGGCAAAATAATTTATAAATATTATTGATATATATTGCAGGGGGGATTGATCTAATTGATTTATTAATCAGTTTCCTTTCCCTTCTGTTTTAGAAACATTCTGAGTTGACAGGTATGGGAAGAATAGGAAAAATGAAGAAACCTTTGAAATTAAATGACTGCATCCAGTTAGTGAAAAACCATTTAAAATTGAAAAACATTCGCCTTGCATTAGGAGTTGATTGTATTCTTGGTAAGTTTTACATATAAAATTATAACAGTATTTCTATATTATAATTGTGGCCTCGATACACATTTTGTTTTTTAGTCCGCAAAGTGAAATAAGTTTTGCAAATGGTATTCAAATACTATAATTTATACATAACTTTTCCACACTCAAAATGATTTATCTGACTTAACAATGGAACAAGCCAAATAAATACAATCATCTACAAAAAATCAGATACTCGAAGTTGATATATTATTTTTGATAGTACCTGAACTACCAGTTAAGCCTACAATATTTTGTTTTGTTTTCTTTCTTTTTTACTTTTATACTTTCTATTTAATTCCTTAAAAAATTTACTATCACTACTTTGATCATCACTCTCATAAAAAGAATATTTGATGAATGATTTCAACCCCATTAGATTAACACCTTTACTTCTAAATAATTTGTTTAAAAATAAATACAACACATTTAGATAAGTTTTAATTGATTTCAAAAAAGTATTTTTTACAATTAAAACTTCTGGATTAACTTCTTAAAACTATACAAAATAAAAATATTTCAAGTGCTGAAAGAAATCTGGCTGTAAAAGTGCAAATTCTTGTAACAGAACTGTAACTGAGATATTTGTCATTTCTAGAATATGAATAGTCTATTAGAGATTAATAAATGATATGAATTAGATCTAATCTATCTCGAAAACCAGTAATTTTTTACCAACTATCTTATTTCTGTGTCGAATTACTCTTTTAATTCAGTTTGCTTTTACAATTATTAAAAAACTTAAAACATGGTATCATATAAAAGTTCTAATATATATATGCAATAATTTTTTTATGATTTAAATACAGTATCGATATTTATAATTAAAAATTAAATACACAACTTTCTTCTATTTTGAAATAAACAATGCTTATTAATTGATATGATATTTATCACCTACAAATGATTTAAAATTCTTTTACATAGATACAACAATAACCACTGTAGCTGTCTGTGCTGGTTCAGGAGGAAGTTTATTAAAAGGTCTTCCTGCAGACTTGTATATAACTGGAGAAATGTCGCATCATGAACTTCTAGATGCCATTCACAGAAAAACAAGTGTAATTTTGTGTGAGCATAGTAATTCAGAAAGAGGATATTTAGTAGAATTGGTTGACCAACTGCGTCCCCTGCTAAAAGGAATTAATCTCATTATATCTGAAGTTGATAAAGATCCAATTGCCATTGTTTGATAATAAAACATAAGCTTGAAACATCTTCAGATGTTTGAATTTATAGTGAAATAATTTTTTTAAGGCAGTGTAAAAAAAAATAAATGTTTTTAATGTAACTTAGGTTTTTAACTGTAAGATAAATTTAATAATTTTATACTGTAGCATTAGATTTAATGATTGTCCCTTATTTATGGTGCCCAAATATAAGTCATCCATTGAATTAAATCAATGATGGATATTTCCATATGATACAAAAATTAACTGTAAATCATAAGTAACTAAAGTGTTCTGTTAAACCAAAATGACAACATGATTCCAGAATGAAATATTTTATTTAATCAGTAAAAAATTAAAGGGAGAGTAATTTTTTTGACCTTTACTTTAACATAATATATCTAAACAAAAAACAGGAAGTCATATTGTAACATGTGTACTAGAGAAGCTCCATAATTTAAACACGTATCATTTTCAAAATTAAAACAAAATTTATACATTGCAACCAAAATAAAATAATACAAAATATGACACAAAATATGAAAACTGAAAAACTTTAATTACATATAAAATACACACATGATAATTACATTTAGTATTATATAAGACAATTACATAATAAAATTTTTTTATTCACATTTTATACCGTTTTGTATATTAGTTGTAACTGAAGTGATAGTTTCTATATCTCTCGTTTTTTCTGGTGTTAAAACTTCAGTCTGATGTCTCAGTGTTTGCAGCTCAAATTCACAATTAGCAAGAGCAAGCTTTAATTCATACAAAAGAACCATGTCACTCCGCAATTCATTAAAATGCTGACATACTTCTTCAGTTGGTATTGGATTGGGTTCTGTAAAAAACAGTAAATTTATTACATTGTTAAAAAAATTATAAGCATTGTGCAAAATAAAATCTGTCAGTTAACTAGTTAAATCTGATTTTGCCGATTTTCATTTAATATGATTCCTAGATACATCTTCAGTGGTTGGCTATGCTGAGTGATTCATATCACTGGCCTCGATAATGAAACTAATTTCACCTATTTATACAGCCATTCTAAAAAATAGTTTACACTTACTTTATTGTGCAAATATTATTTAAACCAGATACTTTACCAGAATTTTACTGAATGTTTTCTGCTGTGATGTTTCAGACTTTATTGTTTTGTTGATTAACTAATAAAAATGTAGAATTCAATCAAATTTACATGACTATAAAATTGGTATAATACTAAGACAATTTTTTTTAATTTTTAATACCGTACAAGGTTTTTTTGTGCGATAATTATGGTGAGAAAGCAGCCAAATTCAGCTCAATTGAAATTTTCAAAAAGTCACTTCAGATTTACTTTCCAACCTCTGAGACATACATGTAGCTGTAAGTCAAATGATATGACCAGTATGGTGTCAACACACACATAAGTATTTATCTTTATTGTTAATATAGATAATCAATGGCACTGTAGAACAATGGATAATAAGTATTTCATTAAAATTTAAAAACTTATACTTAAAATACAATAGATAATTAATAACATTTTGATATGTCAATATAATATAAATTAATAGTAGAACAATATGAAACAAGTAAAATATTTTCATGAATGATATACATAAATCTTGAAACTAGAGTTTTTAAAGTATCTTTGCAAAAATATAATTTAAAGCCTGCATTATTCTAAATTGACAAATATTCTGGGCAAATATTTCTATCAAACAAATAACTAACAACTGCTTTTACTATTTTAAAACCTGTAAATAGAAACAATATTAACTGAAAACAGAATACACTACTAATTGTGTCATTTATTCACCTAGGACACTTTCAAAAAGAAATTACTCATGTTTCATTTAATTTGTAACAATCTTTTCATTTTTAATATAAACCTTACAAACATGATTTACTTACCGATATCAAGTTCCTTCAGTAATTGTTCTATGGCCTTTGCTTTCTTTTGTCCAACAGATGCAGGTAGTTTCATCTGTTATTTAAAAAAAAGAAGAGGGGGAAAACTCATTGCTATTGAAATAATGAATTTTTTAAAAAATAACTGGAGTCAATTTCACTATTTATTTGCTAACCTTTTAAGGACGGATTAAAGATTTAAAGTACTTAAGTATATAATAATACATTTTTGAAAATAAGTAAACGAATTATTAAGAGTAACAAAGAGTGAGAATAGCAATATATATTTTAATTCATTTTAATAAATGCAATATTCATTCATTTAATCCTTTTATATATAAAATAAAATGATATAATAAAGGATAATGATGCTTTTACTTTGAGCCTTCTAATTGATGTTTTTTTAACTTTTAATCATATGCATTCAATAAAATTTACAATTAAAGACTAAACAGTAGATATATAAAAAAATTTACTAGCCACTTTCAGCGGTAAGCTATTTGCATATGATATAAATAGTATTAACGTAATTAGGTCACCCAACTTCGTAGAAAGGCATCACAATATAAGTACTATTTTAAATAATACAATAAATTAGGTGATGAGACAAAAATTAATACATTGGTTGAGGCAGGCAGTTTGTGGTTTATTTCTACCAGAAGTAGCATTTGCAAGATTTATTTTTTAAAATGGTGCAGAAGGACATGCAATCAAAGATCTGGGGGCATGAACTTTCACATGAAATAAAAATTAATGGAATTGGAGATTGCTCCTTTATATTTATTTATTTTCAATACATTTTGAAGCATTCAAGATTAATTAATGATTATAAAGTATTCTTTAAATTTATATACTTGTAAACTATTTGACAGAGTGATTTATAATATCAACAAATAATTATAAAATTTTCAATAACAGTAATCTTATGAAAATAGAAAAAGACAAAAATGTTCTTACTCTCTGACTTCGCAGAGTCACTCCACTTCCTTTGAAATCAGCAAATTTAATTCCAGCAGAATCCACACTCTAAACAATAAATACTATATTTAAGCTTAAAAGAAAGAAAAAAAGTAGCATAATTGAGTATAAAAATAAAATTTATCTTGCCTAAAATCTTTTAATTGGTTATTTATCTTTTTATAATAATTGTATATAAACATTTATGTTAATATTTGTCTGAAAAAACTGAATAATACTTAATTTTAAGGTAGTAAAAACTTGAAATAGAGAGAAAATGTCATATTATCTAACTGTTTATCTAGTATTAATATCATTTTGAAAATTCTCACTAGAACGATGTGAAGATACAGACTTTATTGTCTATAGGAAGAGTGTATTAAATATATGCAACACAAGCTACAAATTCACAGCGAATGAACTCATTTTAATCAGCTAATTTTGGGTAAAAGCAAAGCTATAGAACACACCTTAAAGAGAAGAGATGCTCTCTCAAGATAAGCCAACAAACAAAAGGTTGTTCTCCAAACTATCTTGTCTTTGAGCTTTTTTCTGATGCTTGGCAGGAATGTAACTGACATAGTCTGTTTTTCTTCTTTGTGTGATGGTGATGGATGGGTGAATTCGTGTTGTTAATTATGGCACTTGCCATAACAAGCCCCCTGCTGATACAGCAGTAGATTTAAGCCAAAAGAAGCACCTCTTGTTTCAAGTAGCGCCAACTAGGGCCAAGAGTACGATTTAGCTACACACTCACCATATTTACTTGCACAGCCCCTTTTTACTGGGGGCACACTCAGGCATCTCACAGATAGCACACAGAAGAAAAACCATGCCCAAACCGGGACTCCCAGAGCACAAAGAAGACGCACTACCACTGTGCCAGAAAGCCGGCGAATGAGTTTGTACTGAGCTATAGTCCCATTATCTGCTCTTTTTGTTGGAAGTACAGATATAATTTTGAAATGTTTTTAATTAAATGGAATAAAAGGAAAAAAATTCTCAGGGAAGGTGGGTGGATAGAATAAACATATTTGGGATTAATAGTAATTACAAAAAAAGAATATTGCAAGGTCTTTTGATTTTGGGGTCGAGGTTATGTTGTCTATTGCTTCATTATCATTTGAGTCCGGTTTGTCATAAAAATATTTGGCAAGTTTTTTAATTACTTCTTTGAAAGAGGGATGTAATAGTGCCTTCCTGATGTCAGTATTCTTCACATAATCTGATTCTCCTCCTTTACCTGCTACCCTCAAGTTTATGGTTGAGGGAAACTTGGCTGTAAAATCTCCTAAGCTCCGATTGGCTAAATATCTCAAAGCTGTTACCAAGGGTTCAAGACAACATTCAAAACAATTACCTTTGACTGAGCTAAAAATGCGATAACTAGCATAGAAGAACTAAACCTGTTTGTATAAGATTAATAACACCATGTTTATTATTTTATTTTAATCTTGTATTAATTATTAATTTATTAAAAACATGATATTTTTTAAATATATAATGTTTTTAATCAATTTATAAAAGATAAAAAAGTTCTATTTTAATAGGATTTATATTTTCAGAAGTAAACATTTGTTGTATTTGACTTACGTCCGTTCTTCCTCTTTATAATATGTTACATTCTAGTGAATCTTTTGAAAAATCATTATTTTTAATAGAGAGTAAAGACACAGAATAGATCACTAATATGTAAATAATAACCATAAATTTAAATGCCATGTTCAGTTATATTATTTAAAATTTTCCATATGAAAGCTTTACTATTTTACTTTAAGTTCCAGGTCTTGCAATATCTGCCTTTTGCTTTACTTATAAATATGTTTTACAAATTTTTTAGTACAAACTATAATTAAAAATATTTTGATGCCTTTTGTTAGTTTTTCTTTGGTAATTTAGGTAGCTGATTATAATTATTCTATTTTATTTTTCATCTTTTCTGAATTGATAACTGTAGAGCTTTGTATCAGGAAATCAAGATTGTCTGAACTCTCTGAATATTATGGCCAATAAACATCCAATATTTGAAGAAAAAAATAAAATAAAATGCTAAAGAATTTGCACCAAAAAAACTAAATAAAGTTACAGAAGGAAAATGCATTAAGAATGCATTAAGAAAGAAAACTGAATAAAATGAAATTCTAAATATGACAAAAGAATCACGCTTAAATTGTAGAAATGTTTATGCATTACAATCTAACATAACTAAAAGGACTATAGTAAAATCTTAAAAGGGCACAATTGGGAAATTCAGTTCCAACATAAAACATAATATCCTAATGGTATCTTTTAGAATGTTAACCCATAATGCACAAAAGCCAGCTGATTTCTGGAAAATATTTTTCAAGCTTTTGACAGTTTATATATTAGTAACTGCATGCATTGTTTTAAAAAAATAAAAAGTTAAAATTATTAACAATTTTTTAAACAATGAGCTAATTTAAGATCTCTTTTAAAAAATGAAATCAAGAAAAAGAAATATTATTAGATTATATGTTAGCATTTACTTAGTGATTTTAAATAGGCCTATGCCGTTAAAATACTTCCTTATCACTTGAATTTCATATTCACAAACTTTAACTTTGGAGTTCAAGGGTTTTAAATTTTTTTATGACATCAAAATCTTGAGGTTCACAAATTTCTACTAAAACTATTATAAGATCAAGGTTCTTTCTTATAATCTCCCTGTCATACTTCCTTCTTATCCACTCAATTTGTAGCTTTGCTTTTGACCTTGACAAAGAAATCTAGATGTAACTAAATATTGGTCTACACCAATGAAATTCTAAAGAATGAGAAGCATTAAAAAATTCGGCAATTGTTTCTTTAATCAAAATTTTAAGTGTATAAATAATATAAAATGAATTTTGTCAAAATGATGTACTAATTAGAGACATGCATAACAGATTTCACTGAACTTCTGAAAAACTAAATAAGAAATGGGAAATTTTTAAAATAAAGTACTCACTGTATTTTCAGCTTTAATATTCTTCTGCTGTACTACTTTCTTCTTGGGACCTTTCTTTTCCAACCTTTTTGTTTCTCCTTGGCTGCTATCAGCTGCTGTGATTAGTTTTTGCAGATCTTGAGTCTTTTTTTCTCTCTCTTTCTTTCTTAATTCAATTTTTCGTAATTCATTCAACAAAGTCTGTTCTTCTTCAACCTATTAATGAGTGAAAATCACATTGCTTAAACTTCCAAGCTGTTTAGGTAGGGATACTTTTATATTTTAAAATAAGTTGTTTAAATTGATGTTTGATATCCAATTCACAACAAAAAGTATAATTTAATCTATTAATTTAATTGAAATTAAAAGTAAATTCAGTAATTATAAGAAGAAATTTCAAGTAAGTTTATGTTAAGTAATGAATGGAAAAGTAGAATCTATCATATTTTAAGATTTCTTTATTATTACCATGATTTTAATATAACTATCTATTTTTATTAGTAACATGTTCTTTTAATTAGTTTTTTTTATTAGAATGCATTAATTAGAAATATATATTTCAAAACCAAACATTCTAGCAAAATTTGCAGCTAAAATTCTCACTTTCTTTAGAAAAATGTATATTCTTTTTTCAGGAAGATATTTAAAAATAAAAATACCAATTATATTGCCCAGTTTCAAAAATATTTTGCTTCATGAATTGTTTTAACATAATATTTATTTAAAAATTTATTAAAATTCTGTGACCAATTTAAGATGATTAAAAAAGAAAAATTTTAATTTCACACCTGAGAAATTATTAATTCCATAGAATAATTTGAACAAGGTAACAAGTTATTTATGTTTTTTATTGCTACTTCAATTAAGCATATTTTCCACTACTTGATAAACCATTTATTCTTAAGATTAAATTACATTCAAAACATTAATTTTCACTTGCAATTAAGAGGTATTTATCAATATATTAATTTATCATTGATATCAATATAAACAAGAAAAAAAAACTACAAATAATATGCCACTTTAAAAGATTTTAGAATGAATCCTTATATATATATATATATATATATATATATGATGGATAATGGAAAAAAAGTATTTTGAGTTCACCTGTTCAGGAGTTCTATCATATAATTTTATTAATTGCTCTTTCCTTCTCCTTTCATGATCAGCATCATAGGCTATCAGCTTGGGTTCAACATTAGTCACAGCACGGACCTACAATACATAAGTTAATACAACAAACAATATTATACTTAGCTATTACTTATGCATTTAAAAAATATTACTTTTAGTTTATAGTTTTATTTAAATTAAATAAAACACAAAATATTTCCTTCATACTACATAAATTCAGAACCTTTTATACATTCAAAGGATAATAAGCAAAATTTAGATTATTTTTTTAAAAAATCAGTCTAGTTTTTAAAAATACATTTTTATAAGTAAACCAACCAGAAATTTTTTACCAGAAATTTTTTAATTTTTAAATTATTGTCTGTATTTAAGTTCTGAATTTATAATTCAATATTATCATAATGAGATCTTTAATTAATTTTTCTAAAAATCATAATTACAAAATACCATATGTATCATTTTTGAAAATTAAATTGGCTAGTTATTAAAATCTGAATCTACTTAAATAGTTCCTACTACAATCACTAGAAACACACAAATATAAAAAATTTCAAAATTCAAGCACATTAGAAGATGACTGAAAATTTGATTTTAAAAAAATTCATATTTAATTACATGAAACTAGTCTCGTTAAATAAAAGTGTTTAAAAATTAAGCATCACAAAAACAGGCATCTTAAAACTATTGAATTTAGTATACTTCCAAATAAATACAGCAAGGCAGGAAATTTGAAACTATTTACATCTAAAAAAGCATCTATAATTCCATTTTTGACAATTTTATTTACTCTATTCATTACTAAATGAAAATAATAATAATAATAATTGAATCAATTTAAAATACATATATCCAGAGATGCTCAAAACTATTCATGTTTTTCACTTGTGAAATATTCATTATTCAATTATTTGCCACCAAAGACTTCATTAATATTTAGTTTGTATTTCAATATTTCAGAATACATATTCAAGAACTCATGATACAACAATTCCTTATAGTAAAGATCCAAGTTATATGTCAAATAAATTGTTTTGAGCAAAACCCAAAGTATTACACTAAAAAAATATATTTAAACTGTATCTTAACAGAACACTAATATAATAAGTAATATAATTTTTAAAGTCAATTCCTACTAAGGTCAACAAAGAAATTTTTTATTTTAGTTATTTAGTATCACATCATTACAATTGTTGTTGTTGTTCAAGTGTTTCTTCCTTACAATGGAAGGAGGTGTGCAGTAGGTTCTGAGGGTATGGATTCCTGAGCACCCAAAGGCCAGAAGTCTGATTTCTAGCTGACACACCTCATAAACCTTTTTTAAGGGCGAACTACATTCATACATTTCATTCATTTATCGGCAGATTGCAATTTAGATATTTAATACAGAATGATCACCTCTGATCCAGTACCTGACATGAAGGACTTTGTGACAATGACAGATTTAGCATCCACCACACACACACACAGTCTTCAGCTGGTGGGTTCAACTTGCAGCCCAATGGATGCAAATCCAATACCCTACCAACCAGGCTATCACAGCCTAATAATTATGCTTACAATAAATAATTGATCAAAAAATTATACTAGTGTTGAACTTTCAATGCCAATCGAGGAATCACCAACAATTGAGGCAATGCAAAATTATGAATTTTCTATGCCAGCTAGGGTAATGCAATACAGATAAGAAATTTTTAACTTTCTTTATTCTATATTATTTTAATTCAAAAGTACTTCAAAATAAATCCAAAAAATCAATTAATTAACAATATTTAATTTTAAATGCATCAAACATTAAAAAAAATAAACAGAATCATTTGAAATAATTGGCTGTAAACATGTTAAGTCTAACTTCATTGGTATGGGGGAAAAACAAACTGAATTCTTTATTTATTTTGTGATGGGGAAATGAAGATTTTTGGCGAGAAAGTTAGTTTTTAATTAATTAACAAAAAGTTAATAAATTAATATTTGAAAAAACTGTATTAAGATCAAATATCATCCATTCCAAGTTTTAAAAAAATTGCTTGAAGAACTTCGGTATATAAATAAAAAGTATTTTATCCATGATTGAAAATTTGGGCAAGAAATATGCATATATGTATGAAGGGAGATCGTGAACTAGAAGTAGGAATTGAAAAAATATATAAAAATCTTTAATGGAAAAAAACTTTAAAAAAATACAATACAAAAATATTTTCTAATTTGGAATTTTATTTTAAAATTAAAATGGGAAAATTTGTTGCGCTCAAAGTTAAAAAAATTTTTTTCTTCAAAAAATTAGAGATTATTTCAGGTAATATTTAAAAACTAAAAAGTTAAATTTTTATCCAAAATTCTGACTAATTTTTTTAAAAAATTCACATTTATATAAAATAAATAATTTAAATATGTATTCACATCATAGAATGTGAAGATAATCATTTTCAACAGTGAATTTCAATTGTCATCAACTGTTAAATGCAAGAGTTAAATTTTAAATAGTTTTTAAATAAAAAAAGAAAGAAAATTAAAGAAACATTTTCAATATTAACATGTAAAGTTAAGGTTTATTGAAATATTTCACCTTCCCATATTTTGATTACTTTAAATGCATTTCAGTACATATATGTTCAGTACTGCAATGCTAATTGATTGCACAATACACAATATTGTCCAAAGTATTACAAAAATGAAAGTTTTTAATTAATAACAAATTAACTTAATAACAATTATCATGAAACCTTCCTCGTTCTTCTGAGCATTTGTGGAAAAAAATACATTTTATAATGTAAGTGTCTACTCAGGAAAAAAAAAAAAGCATTTTAGTTTTACTTGATAACAGATTTTCAAAACATCTATTAAGTTGAGATTATTTTCTTAAGTACTTAAGAATCTGAGATAAGAATAATTATTTTATTACTGATGGTTGAGGAATAATTTAATAAAGAATGCTCATACAATAATCAGTAGAGGAAGAACCTAAAGAAAATCAACAAATTTTAAATATATCTATTGTTATACAATCATTTGAAAAGTTTTAAGAATTTAATATGCTTTAAATTATAATGAACTTTGTAGCAATTAAAATTTTAAACTAAAATGTAATATGAAAATAAAAATTATTTATTCTTACTTTTGCCAAAATATTACAGATATTATAATAGCGTTCTTTCAAATCTTCAATGCTTCTGTTTGGAAAACGAGTTCTATCCCATCTATCTTGTATAATAATAAATCGGAGGTCAAAGCGTTGACATAAATCAAATAAGTGGTCCGATTCCTGACGTGTCCAACCTTCACACTGCAAATGCTGGATATACTCATCATCTGTGTATTCTGGGATTTGAACAGACTGAAATACACAATTATATTTCCATCAATGTTTAAAAATATCAGAAAAAATAATACAATTGCCAAAATGTAATATAATCTTATATTTTAATCTCATCTAGTAATATTCTTTTTCTTTATTATGCTAACAATACAAATTACAAATTCACCACAAAATAGCAATAAATTTTATTTTATTGTTCAAATAAAAATATTATTTTTATTATATTGGAAAAAAGCTTAATAGGACTTTTGTTAAAGTTTTTTTTAATACTTTAAAAATAAATATAAATTGAATATTAGTTTTAAAATAAAATAAAATTTCATCATCTAAATAAAATTCTTCTAAGCAATATATTTCCCACTTTATAAAACCTGTTTTTTAATTGATTTAATATTGAAAACTGAATATCAATTAATACTAAAGTAGAATTTTGTTAATTCTATCTTTTTAATTAAAATTCATTGATAATTCAAAAACATTTCTGGTGTCTTTTAATTTGTCTGATAATTGTATATTTAGTGATCATAAGAGAATAATTATTTTTAGGTCTTTACTTTGTTCAATCATTTTAATAGGGTGCATAGTGAAAAATTGTTGTAAAAATTAAGTACTTTTAAGCCCTTTTATACATGTATACATATGTAAACCTGTGTATCTTTTAAATAGACATTATTTCCTGTTATAATAATGCATAGATTTTTGTTTTTAGGTGTACTTTTATAAGATCAACAATCAAGATTTGTGATCTTTTTTGAATATTTTTTTACAATAAGAAACTACCAACTTATTTAGATAGATATATTATTTCTGAAAATGTCATCATTGTTGTAGAAGCATAGTATGATCAAATAGTTTATATCTGATTTTTATAAATGCAACAACAAATAAGATTCAATAAAGCTGGGAATGTTCTAAATAAGTTTTATAAACCATTTTTCTAATAGAAAAGAATAACAGCATTTAAAAATTGTCAGGCTATATTAAAAAAAAAAAAAAAACTTGCTGTTTCTAACTTCTGAAATTTAGTATAGGTCCTATTTTTAACATTTAAGGTAAGTGACTATGTCTAAGATGTATTTTTTGAAAAATATTCAAATGCACGTATATTTTCTTTGAATATTATAAAAAATATTGAAGAAACAACAAAATAATATCAATTAAGCAACAAAAATATATTAAAAAAGTATTTTTAAAAAACTAAAAAATAGGTAAAAAAAACAAACATCCAATTTAGAAATTTATCAAATGATGTGCTTAAAATTTTGGTGCTTAAGATCTATATTATCTTGTTTCTGAAATGAAAAACAGATTGATTTTAATCCTTTCTTTAAATATTGGTATTCAATTTATAAATAAATTTTCATTGTTTTACACTATAAAATATTTCTAAATGAATAAAGTACACTGTGCAATATATCTAGGAATTATGATAATTTGAACAAAAATTGTGTAATGGATTTCAATTTATGAAGATTTTGTATTAAAATTCTATCAAAGATTAGAATTTGAGAACATAATTTCTGCAGATGTAAAATAGCATTAAAACATATATATATGCAAGCAAAAAATTAATGTAGTTTCCCTAATATGAACTTAGAAACAAAATTGTTATGGTTTTACAAAGAAATTGGTTCTTCAAACATTAAGAATATTAAATAAAAATTTGTTTTTTATCTAACAAAAATTATTTAAAAAATGATACATTTTATGAAGAAATTAATGCAGTTTAACTTCTAATTTCCATAAATAACAGAAGGAAATTCATGAAGTTAATAATGACTATCTCTGTATTTAGAAGCAAAATGAAAATAAGAAATGCTAATAGCAGCATTTCTAAAATATTTTTCTTTCCAGGCAAGACATAGGATAGGATTGCTTTGAAATTTAACAAAACTTGTGAAATGAAGAATTTTATTCAATAAATAGTCAATTGTTTTGAAATTTTTAAAAGTTTAGTATTAAGAAAACACTTTTTCTTTTATTACAATGTTAACCAGAATAAAATAATGGGTCTTGGTGATTTGAAGAAGCAAAGATAATGTTTTGAATTTTATTATAATAAAAATTATTAAATTAATTTATTACAAATTATGCCCAAAACTAATTTTTTGAAAAATTTAGTAAAAAGGAGGTTAGTTTAGGAGGAAAAATTGTATACAATGAAACAAAATTTGATATAATGGGAAGAACTATTTTATTAACCTTTGAAACCTTGAAATAAATTTCATGCAAGAATGCTTGAATGTTACAACAACAAAATGTTAACATTCTATTTTTATTTTTTAAATTAAACTTATAAAAAATTCTCAAATATTCTTATTTTAAAAATATTTTCTAATGCTATGATATGTCAACAAGTATGGTACAATAAGTATTTTTTATTGCTGCTTCTGAATGTCTAAGTATTTCAGTAAATGGAAACACACATTGCTGAAGAAAACAGGAGCAGAAATAAAATCTCATGAGCATATCTTAATATGTGCAGCACTTTTGGATCATTGGTTCAAATTCTTTCCATTTCTTGATTTTCTTTATTGACACATGCAATACACAAGTTTTTATGATTATACTTTCGTACTATTATATTCAATCGGTGAGAAAACAAAAAGCCATTTTTGCATTTCCGAAGAAAATTAAGCACATCTTAAGGATATTTTTTCAAAATTAAGTGCTTTTAATGTGCTTAAAATGATTTTCAAATTAAACACTCTTTAAGTACTTTTAATGATGCTATGAACTTAAGTGCTAAACAATGTATTTAATAAAGAAAAAAAAACTAAAAAAAAAGTTCATTTATTTTTTAATTGAGCATATAAGATAGATTCAATAATAACAATACATTTCTTTTTTAAAAATTCCAGAATACTTTTACATGACTTCAGAGAGCAGAAATAACCTATCTAAAACACAAAAGTTAGATCAGGATTGCTGCTCAAATCTGGGAAAGAAAAAACATAAGTACATAAGTAGTTTTCTCAGTACATATATTCAAGATACAAGAAAATATGTGAATAGCACTCATATGCCATTTGTAATCGAATACGGTTTTAAGGAATGAAAAGAAAGTGAAAAAGGCAAGTAAGGAAAGGAAGCAACAATTAAAATATTATTTGAAATAATAAATAGCATATTAAAAGAAGTTTTATATTTATATACTGTAACGTCTTGGACCAGGAATTCAGTTAGTTGCACTCGAAAACAAAGCTCAGTTCTTTGAATAATAAAATCCAGAATTTATTTCCAGTTGTACTACAGATATATTACACACTACTACATCTTTCTTGATTTATTATTCTACAAGTACATAAGTAGAATCAGATCAGAGTTCCACTAGGGGAAGGTACTGTGTTTTCAGATAAGCAATTAAACCCTCCTTGAGGTGAAGAGATAAGACAGAGTTCATGAACTACCACAAGATTCAACCAGACGTTCATTTATCCGCTCTCTGATTAAACTGCTGGGATTGCCAAAACATAAATTCATGATTTCCTGGCAACTCGCTGGAAGATCAGCTCAGAAGACAAAGTTGTCTAATTAGCTAAAGTTTTTCCAAAGCTCAGATGAGCTTTCACACTTTCAATGGGACGCATGGCAGTCTGAATTTGATTCACAAGGGCTCAGCCTACAGAGAGAAGCTGTCCAGGATATATTGCAAAATTCTCTTTGGAGAATTGCACATAGAATTCCAAGCTGAATTCTTGCTTCTCCAATAACTAACACTCGCTTAGTTGTCAGCCGTCTTCTCTCTTTCATTGTCCTCTTGTTGCCTCCTTTTTATTTTGGGGCCGGTCTCCAACAACTAATGACCAATCAGCATATTTCCCAATTTTTATTGGGTCATCTGACCTAAGATACCTTCCCAATCAAATGAGAGGGAAAAGCATTGATTAGCAACCCACAGATGGTTGAACCCCCCTCGTTGATGCTACCACTTAGATGAAAGAAGATCCACTTGCCGACACCCCCCCTTTGTCGCCTTGAACTGAGGGGATCTCTTATCTATTGAAAAGGACACATCTGTTTCCTTTCCCTGATGTTTTTCCAAACACATGTCCATTTCATTTGAGACCCGGGTCTTTGCTGCACCCACACATTTGTATTTAGCTCGACAGCTGTAATTCGCTATGCGTACCAGATGTCAATTCTTTCGCTATCAACAAATTTTTCCACTATCAGTAAATTCTTCAGCTACCAATGTTTTTTTTTTCCTGCAAGAAACTTAGTTTGTTAGAGCTTTCTAACAGTCGCTTATCTGAAGCCGTCACAATACAGAAAAAAAATTATCCATTATCAAAGATTTGACAAGACAAAATTTACACATTAAAGCAAGGGGAGACATTATGTCTGATGCTCTTTAATAGTAAATCCCACAAAATTAAGGACTCAAAAAAAATAAAATAGAAAACTTTTTCATTGATATAAATCATTTAATGATTATTTAACCAAAAACATTACCAAGCAAAACTTTTATTTATTTCATTTTTTGTTTATCCATCTTTGCCAAGTCCAGTATTGGGCATCAATATCAGCAAATTTTGCAGATTTTTAAGCTATCAGTTTCAATGAGTTAAAGAACCTAACCCATAACAAAAAAAGCAACATTTTGTAGGGCCAAACAAGTATATATTTAACTATTTCCCTCTCAGTGAACACGTCAAAATATTTCCAATATACGATTGAATATATTAAAGGACAAATGTAATGAAACAAGTTATAATGAATAAAAAAAATCAGCTTCATATTTTTGTTCTTAAACTGAAATTGGTTTATTTTTGGACATTAAATCTAATATTTTCAGATTTGATATATCCTTCTTTTTAGACATTAAATCGAGCATCAATTATGACTCTTTAGAAATGATACACATTATTGTATGTTTTCCTCTTTTAGTATGACTACCTAGCGCCTGTTTTCCCATATTACATTGGCTTATTATGTTCTTACAAAGCAAGGAGTATGTAAGAGATTGATTCAGTGGAACTTCTCAAAACCATTTAGCAAAATCAGGGTTAATTTTTTTTATATGTTCAATTCATATTACATATGGATTTTTAGCAAATCATTGATTGAAAAAGATTTTCTAACCTACATTGAATAAGTTCATAGTTTCTCAAATAATAAATAAACTACAATAAACTCAAGCATGGTAGACTAAACAGTATTACACTGCTTACACAGATTGAATACTGCTAAATCTGCCAGAGAAATGTACTCTATTCTTTTTTGCAATTACAGAAGTTATCATATTCGGGAATTTCATGGAAAATAAAATCCTAACTTGCAAATCAAAACAGATATGATCGACACAGAAAAAAAGATCAGCTTCTGCATTTCACAATCATGAAAGGTATTATTTTGTCTTTGGAAGACATAATTATGGTCTTTTTTTCTTGTAATCTTTAAAGATGAGCATTTTTTTTTAATCAGAAAAAAAACTGATTAAAATTTGCTACATTTTCCTTGTTCTTTTTTTCCCATATTTTTTTTTTTTTTTTTTTTTTTTTTTTGCAATTTTTGAATTTTTTGTGTTTTTACGGTTCTCAGGTAATGTTGCAAGCATGTTGAATGCTTGGTAACTCTAGTGTCTTCTTAACTCCCTGCAATAATGTCAATAGCAGTTCCAAAAATTTTATACATAGTAATGTTTCTAATTCAGCTCAGTTTATAAGGTGTTCTAAAACGATTTATCTTAATATTGAATTTTTGGTTGTCTATCAAATTTTTGAAGATTAATTATTCAAATATTATTTACAAAACAATATTTAAAAAACTCCTTTTTAGATGTTAACAAAATTGTTGTTTTATTTCAAAGGTAGTTCTTAGTAATTTAGTTAGAAAGTAAAAGGCAAATATTAATATATTCAAAACACTTCACTAAAAATTTTCTAGATATAAACGCTGAGACATGACTTTTTATGTTTTTTGCACATAAATAGCAATGGGTAATGTAAATTATTTTGAAGAATTATTAAAATCTTTCTTTTTATCTCTTATTTTGCCAAAAAAATTAATAATGATTTTGATAGGTATACCACCAAATTAAAAGTTATTTAAGCATCAAAAACAATCTTTTACTACAAAAGAAAAAAAATCTGGAAATGTGCTTTTTGGAGAAAGAGGAGCAGATAAGTAATTGGTAGGGATCAATATTAATTAACAAGAAAACTTATGGAAAAGTATTTTAAAATCCTGTACACTTACATCAAAATATGAAATCAGACAAACCTTATTGAATTTTGAAAAAGGATATTCCTCACCCTCGTCTTCTATACGTCTCCAGTGATGAAAGATGGCACCATCCTACTTAGAAAAACATCCACAGCAATAAATAAAACACAAAAACTACTTAGTATAAACAAATCAAGTGCAACGGGGATGCATGATTTTTTCAAGATGGGGGCCCAAAACATGAAAAAGGATCATGTCAAGGGCCAAAGTAAGACATGAATGTTAAAACATGGTATAAATGTAAAAACACTATTATTGTGGCAATACACATGAATTACAATTATTACTTTATTATTTTACTCATGCACAAATTATGCAATAAATAAATGAATAAAACACAAACATTATAGATACATTTATATTTACCTCAAAAAAAAAAAAGGTTTCTGCTAAAATGGTGGCAAACTTGAGATAGAATAACAGAAGAAATTTTTTGGCGATTATACAGAGAACACAATTTAAATTTTGAGAAAAAAATTAGTAATAAAATTAAAAATTAATGAGATGGCTGGGACTAAACATTTGTAGTTAATTGATTTTATGTTGAACTTAAGATTGGTTGAGGCAATACGTAAAACAGAAGAAAGGTTCTTATCTGCTATTCTATTTCTTATTTTTGATTTGTTTGAATTCATTAAGAGAGAAAGTTTGCTCACAAATGTATGTGCTTCCAAAAGAAGTTGCACATGCAGCTGTATTTTGCTTTAAGCACAAAAATTCTTCAGGAAAGTCTTTATAAAATTCTAATATAAATTTTTCTTTGAATTGATTTTTTTAAAAAAAATATAATTCTGTAAATTAATTAAGGCTAACTACATGATCTCATCCTCTAGACTTACATCAAAGAAAATTGAAGAAGAAAATATATCAATTTTTGTTTGAAACTTTTCAAAATCTGTAAACCAATCTTCAAAGCATTACGCAAGATTTGAATTTTATCCTCATACTGCATTTTCATGAGTGGAAATTTTTCATGCAGTTTTTGATAGTAGGAAAAATGTACAAAATTTTTAGTTTTCAGTTGATTTTGAAACAAACACAACTTTTGTTTAAATACCTATACATTAATTATTAATTGAAAAATGAATTTTTTTCCCGTTAATTTTGAGTTTAAGTCCTTCAAATAGCCTGTGAGAAAAGCCAAATCACACTGAAAACTTGCTTTTAACCATCTGGTATTTCTACCATGGTCACTTAGAAATGTAACAATTTCATCAAAAAGTTCCATAAAACACTTAAGGGCAACTATATGGCTGAGCCATATAACTCCTGTGTAATAAAGAATATCAGAAGGCAGATCATCAAATTCCTTGAATTGCAAATCCTAATTTTTTACAACATAAATTCTTTTGATGAATAATGCAATGAAACTGCAACAGTTCTACAACACACTGGGTAAGGCATTCTTTTAACAGCGTACCCATTCCAATTTTCATGCCAGTCATTGAAATTTTGCCCCATCTGTCGTAATGCTAGCATAATTGTTAATTTTTAAGGAACGTTTTTTGCACAAACGTATTAAACTGGAAAGAAGTTCACTTTCAGTTGTTTGCCCCTTCATGGGAAACATTCCAAGTCATAATATTTTTCAACATAACATCTTCTGTAACAAAATTTGTTAAGATTTCAACGAACCAAACAAGTAATTGGGCCTTGGATGTTTGATCTATAGATTCATCAACAGCTAAAGATTAACTATACAAAGTTTGAAGCAGTAGATTTTACTTGATTTTCAATGTCTTCATTCAACTGTTGAATTCTTCTTTGAATAGTCATTCTATTTAAGCTTATATTTTCAAATTTCCTTTTTACTTCAGTACAAAGTCTTTCATATATATATATATATATATATATATATATATATATATATATATACACTAGCATTAATGTGACCAGCATTGCTCGGGTAATGGAATTAGCAGGGGATAACAGTGCTTGGTACACTTAGTTATGAAGATCCTCTAAGTGTACCAAGCCCCAAGATCCCTTAAGTGTATATTATTATTACCTATAATTTTTTCTAATTTATGGAGGTTTTCGGCACCTCTGAACTCGTTATATATATGCTCTTATCCTTAACTGTCCTTAGCGATCCTTTTAAAGTACTGATTTTCTTTGCAAACACAGGCCATTCACATTTTATTAATGTGTTTAATAAACATGTTTGTTTAAGCAAGAACTTTTTTTATACACAACATTTTTCAGTTTTTTTTTCTGGTGCTAATATTATTAAGCTGCTTGATGAACTGACTCTGAAGCAAGCTACATAAAATTGGCTGTGTGAAAAACAGTCCCCTCTTAAATTGATCCCTGCAACTTTTAATGTCTGTCCTTGTGACTTATTAACGGGTATTGCAAAGCAAAATTTTAAGGAAACTGCACTCTTCTAAATTCAAATGATAGTCCGACGACATTAGTGGAATGCGGGGTATTAAAACCAACTCTCCTCCAGCACATCCAGTAATTATCGTAGCTTCGATTACATTAAGTCTAGTCACTTGTAGTCTGGGCCATTGCATAACTTTGGTGGGCAAATGTTTTATAGTAGCATTACTGGTGTCCCAACTTTCAGGTGAAGTATGTGGGGTGGAAAAACTGGAATGAATTCTCATAAGACGCATAATTTTTGCTGGATTGTTTACAAAATTGATAAGGGTTTGTCAAAGCAATGTCAAGTTAGATACAAGAAAGTTTAGTCTCATTTTTATTTATCAATGGATTAGATTTGTAGTGTTGAAGAGGAAAAGTCAATAAATGACAAAAAAAATTGAAATGCACATTTTTTTAATCAGATTTTTACAATCTTTCACACAATTTTGAAAAATTTATCCAATTTTATGTTAAAAAAAAGACTAAGTTATCTTCAAAAGTTTCGGTGTAGTTAAATATTTAAGCGAAATTTCCCCTCCTCATTAAAAAATTCACCAAAAATTCAGTTTTAGAAATTTGATTTTTTAAAATTCTATTGCAACATACTACATCCTATTGTCTTTCAGGAAACATATTTTCTGTATTTTTTTCAGCTAAGCGTCTATTTTATAGGGCCGTTCAAGAAATACTTTAAAAAAAAAATCGATATTTAATTTTTGCGTCGATATTTCGTAAAATAAATTATATCTCCGTGGTCTAAGATAGAGAGTCCATCCGATTCCACTGCGATATTGATTGTAAGTTGAACGGACGCGTAACGATAGCAATTTTAAAAACAGAACACAGGACGAAACGGGACGCATCAGCGATCGCTGCTCCGAAACGCCGTGTTTCACTCGGAAAGTAGCATTACAGGCTTTAATTTCACAGAAATTAAGGGGGGGGGTAATTAATTTCTCCCGAACTAATTGATATTTCAAAAAATAAACGATCCTATCTTTTAAGTTGGATCAAACTGAAAGTGGTGTGTAAATTTTATTAAAATCGGTTAAGTAGTTTAGAAGTCCATCGCGGACAAACAACGTGACACGTAATTGATTATATATATATATATATATATATATATATACTAGCATTCCCGTACCCGGCATTGCTCGGGTAATGGAATTAGCAGGGGATAACAGTGCTTAGTGCACTTAGTTACGAAAATCCCCTATAATAATTACTTATTAGCTATAATTTTTTCTAATTTTGTTAGGTTCCCAGCGCCCCTGGACTTCTTATATATATACCCTTGTCCTTAACCGATCCTTAACTGCCCTTAACGATCTTTTTAAAGTAATGATTTTCTTTGAAAACGCAAGTCATTCACATTTTATTGTTATACCTACATTTAAGCAAGAAGTTCTTTGTATACAACATTTTTGGATTTTTATGTTTCTAAAATTATTAAGCTGCTTGATGAACTGCATAAAAAGCTACATAAAATTGGCCGTGTGAAAAACAGTCTCCTCTTAAATCGATCCCTGCAACTTTTACTGTCTGTCCTTGTGACTTATTAACGGTTATTGCAAAGCAAACTTTTACAGGAAACTGCACTCTTCTAAATTCAAAAGGATAGTCCGACGGAATTAGTGGAATGCGGGGTATTGAAACCAATTCTCCAGCACATGCAGTAATTATCGTAGCTTCAATTACATGCTTACTAAGTCTAGTCACTTGTAGTCTGGTGCCATTGCATAACTTTGGAGGACAAAGGTTTCGTAGTAGCATTACTGGTGTTCCAACTTTCAGGAGAAGTATGAAAGGTGGAAAACCTGGAATGAATTCATAAGACGCATAATTTTTGCTTAATTGTTTTCAAAATTAATCAGGATGTGCCAAAGCAATGCCAAATTATAAAAAAAAGTAAAGTCCCATCTTTATTAATCAATGGATTAGACTTGTAATGTTGAAGAGGAAAACTCAATAAATGAAAAAAAAAAAAAATAAAATAAAATAAAAATAAAAATAAAAAATAAATACCCAATTTTTTAACAGATTTTTACAATCTTCCACACGATTTTGAGAAATTTATCCAATTTTATGCAAAAAAAATTGATTAAGTTATTTTGAAAAGTTTCGGTGTAATTAAATATGAAAGCAAAATTTCGCTTCCTCGTTAAAAAATTCGCCAAAAATTCAGTTTTAGAAATTCGATTTTTTAAATTGTATTGCAACATACTACATCGTATTGTCTTTCAGGAAACATATTTTCTGTATTTTCCTTGCTAAGCGTCTATTTTGCAGGGCCGTTCAAGAAATAGACCCGCCAAAATGGACATTTTTTTAAAATATCGATATTTAATTTTTGCGTCGATATTTCGTAAAAAAAATTATACCTCCGTGGTCTAAGATAGAAAGTCCATCCGATTCCACTGCGATATTGAATATAAGTGGAACGGACGCGTAACGATGGCAATTTTAAAAACGTGGTTTTACGGGACGAAACGGGACGAATCACCGATCGCTTCTCCGGAAGGCTCGGTTTCACTCGGAAAGTAGCATTACAGGTTTTAATTTCACAGAAATTAAGGGGTTTTAATTAATTTCTCCCGAACTAATTGATATTTCGAAAAATCCTTTCTTAGTGGGTACTTTCGTAATCATGTGGACATGCCTGTGGTCTAAGATAGAAAGTCCATCCGATTCCACTGCGATATTGAGTATAAGTTGAACGGACACGTAACGATGACAATTTTAAAATCTCGGTTTTACAAAACGAAACGGGATGCATCAGTGATAGCTGCTCCGAAAGGCCGTGTTTCACTCGAAAAGTAGCATTACAGGTTTTAATTTCACTGAAATTAAGGGGGGTTAATTAATTTCTCCCAAACTAATTGATATTTCGAAAAATAAACTATCCTATCTTTTAAGTTGGATCAAACTGCAAGTGGTGTGTAAATTTTATTAAAATCGGTTAAGTAGTTTAGGAGTCCATCGCGGACAAACAACGTGAAACGTAATTTATATATATTAAGATATATATATGAAGGATTCTCAAAGGTAACTTACATCTTACTGGAATAGAAATATAAAGATTAACAAGAGCTTCTCTTTTAAATTTTCCAAATTGTTTTTCTATCTTCACTATATCAATTTATTAAGAATAATAATCAAATGAATATCTTTTCTTCCTATCCTTATAACTTTTATTTTATAACTTTTATTAGCTGAACAATAATTTATAAAGTAGGAATACTTACAATTTGTAAGTGCAAATGTATAAAAATATTTAATTTTGTCAACCTGAAAGCATATCCAGTTGGATCAGTTTTTAAGACCTTTTTAGAGAATAATTTTGAAATTAAATGAATGATTTCTGAAGATTTTTGGCATAACAAGAGATGCATGGAACGATTGACATCGATTTTTTAGTTCCAAGGTGACATATGATTTTGTATTATTTAATAATATCATCCACCCTAGCAACACATATTCCTCATGCAACATCATAGTAAGCAGCTAACTTGGTTTCCCATGGGAATGCTGGAATTTTCTTGCCATTTTGCTTCCTTTAAAACAAGGGACAACATTATAATATTTTTTAGAGGGGTTTTGGTCAGATGAACAAACACTACAAACATAAAATCTATTTATGATGTTTTATTATAAAAACTTTTCAGTAACTGAATCCTTTAATATTAATTACAATTAATTGCATCTTATATGCACTTTTTTTACAGATAATTCAGGTGAATATCATATTCTTACAATGATTAAAAATGTAAAATTAAGCACAGTTTTATCATGTTTGGTTATTAATTTATGAAGATACTATTGAACAGATTGTAATCATCACGATAATATTCAGATCATAATCTTTTAAATATTATACATTGCATAGTCATGTAATTTTTTTCCTTAATTTAACTAAAAATTTAGAACATATTTTATTTGCAAAATATTTTTGTTTAGAATTTGCTGTATTTGCACAATTGTTTTCATGTAATATTGCACTTACACAGAAAATGCTATCTAAATCATTGCAACAAAATTTAGTTCTATAGATGGTATTATGAACCATAAGGTTTACTTGCATGAACTTCATAACAACTACAAGGAAATACTAAAAATGTGGGTTTAGAAGGAAATTTCATAATCCAGCATGGCAACTACTCCAAACACATAGCACATAGTATCAAATATGGTGTCTTTTTTATTGTAAACAGCAGTTATGCACAACACCACAGTTCTCCACCATCAATTTCATAGAAATTCTATGGGTTATAGAAACAGTGTTACAAAAAAACAAAATTAGAAACAAAGCCCATTTAAAGAAGTGATGCAAAGACTGGGGTAAAATAACTTCAGAAACCACCAAAAAGTTAGCTGAATCAGTACCATGGCATATTGTGGATATTATAGAAACCAAAGGACAAACAATACAATATTGACACTTTCATTGCATGTGAAATACTACAAAAATTTTAATGGTGTATTTTCAATTTTTTGAGATAAAAATCTGCATATATTTATCTAAAATACTTCTGAAACTTTTCAGTTTAGGAATTATTCAATGACTTTTCTTCATTTTAATTTTAAATAAAAAAAATTTTAAATTTTAAAAATGCATAAGAATAAAAACATATTGAAACTTCTAGGTAATTTATTATTTATATTGAAAGTTCGAGTTATGAAGCAATAGTAAGATGGATTCTCAATTGTTTGGGTCTCAGTACATATATTATAGGATATATAGACTAATTTTATCTTGAAAAAATAAGCATTCTATAAGTATTATTTAAACACTTTAAATTTTTTTTATAAAACTATAAATTTGAATGAAATAAATTAAATTAGGTATTAACTAAGTATCCAATTTTATACAAATATGCACATAAAATGCTACTAAGAGTCAATGAATATTTTTTGTCAACGTTGAAATTAAGTTATTTATATTGTTTTTTCTAAGCAAGTTTCATTTGAAAAACTTTTTTAATAGACTTTCATTGCATATCTTAAATTATTTAATGAAATTGCAGTTAGTAGTAAAAAGAAAGGAAGAAAGAAATCAAAAATGCAATCATTATGAAATTCAATTTTAAAAAATCTGAACCAAACTAATACATTGTATTTAGAGAATACTAATGCTGCTGCCACTAAAACACAGATAAACTTAAAAAAATAAGAAAGAAAAATTACATTTAATTTTTGAAAAAAGTAAGAAATAATGAATCTAGTCTGAAGACTTTACTAAAGGTCACCCTCAGGCAAAAATTCAAACTAAGAAATTTTGCTCAGTGGGGTCTGACTTTTTTCCAAAAATATTAAGCCCTCGTGATCTGAAAATACCCAGAAATTCATGCCCTAGAGATAAACCAGTATCACAAAAATAAAAGACAATAAATCACACTTCCAAATCCAAGTAAAACCCCAATATAACAAACACAAATTACAAAAGACTACTCAATCATAAAACCAAAAAATAGCATAAAAACAAAAAGCAAAGAACATACCAGTAGCAAGCAAAACTTCAAACAACACTGGAAAAAAGCAAATAAATCCTAACAAACTCAACTCACACGCATTCAAAACTGCATATAACTATCACTCCAAATAAAAGTCCATTGTCATCCTAAATAATAATTGAAGGGTCTCAGCACCATCTATTAAGTTAATTAGAATGAACTAGAAAATCTATTTTTAGATGTGAAAAAAAAGGAGCAAGTTAGAAAAAGGATAAATTAATCTTATTAAAATTTCTAAATTGCAAAAGTTTTGAGGAAATTCATTTGTAGTTAAGTTTTTAATGAAATTATTTGTTGCTTCAATATAAGAAATTTCTGTTATTACAATTTTTGTAATCCTGTTAAATTGTGAGATAAATAAATTATTGAAAATTTTAGTTTAAATTAAAATGATAATTACTAAGTTTAATTATTTTACAGTTAAATTCATTCTTTTTATCATAAATAATTACTATTGTTTTACATCAGCAATTTCATTTTTAAATCTAGATAGTTAGCTTTAAGTTTATTTTCATTTGTTTCAGTGAGAACTAAATCTTTTGGATAACAATTAGCAACAATATTAGTATTATCTAAGTTTAACAAAAGTAAGTCTTCAAAATATCTCCAACAGTTTTTTAAATTGAGTTTAATTATTTTTTCTTATAATAATGTGGGAAAATATTAGCTAAAGCATTTTTAAAAAAACTGCTCTTATTAGATTGCTCTTTATTTATTTATAGAAATTTCGTTAAAAACATAATTTTTGGCAATATTCAATTTACATAATTCTAACAATTTTTTTTTTTGTAACAATATCTTCATTTAAATTTTCATCATATATAAACGTAAAAACATCTATTAATTTTTTATGAGGCAGATTAGATTAATAGTTCTCTATAATAATATTTATAAATTCAATAGATTAATTCATTTTTTAATAATAAAAAGTTTATGTCTTGCCTCAAAGTAAGTGCCCTAACTTTATATTCAATTTTAACGTTTTCCTTTTCTAAAGAATTCTTTTTTCCCTTCTGTAAAGAGATTGTGAAGTCTGAATTGTAGCAGTTGCCTTATTATTTTTATCTTCTCTTTTGAATACTAGATGGATTTAAATGTGCATGCCACAGTTCATTGGGCTGGTGAGAGAAGGAGATACAGCTGTTCTGTTAAGCTGCGCGCGTGAAGCCTTGTCTTGTTTAGTGAGTGAATATGGTTATTAAAACATACACTGAAGTGACAAAAGTCATGGGTAGACTGTAGCAAATGGAGGACCGACTCGTTTCGGTCCTCCTTTTGCTCGGCGAAGAGCAACAACTCGACGTGTCATGGAGTCCACAAGTCGTTGGAAGTCCTCTGCAGGAATATTGAGCCATGCTGTCTGTATAGACGTCCATAATTGTGAAAGTGTGGATGGTGCAGGAGTTTGGGCACGAACGGACCTTTCGATGATGTCCCATAAATGCTCGATGGGATTCATATTGGGCGATTTAGGTGGCCAGATCATGCGCTGGAATTGTCCGGAATGTTCTTCAAACCAATCGCGAACAGTTCTGGCCAGGTGACATGGCGCATTGTCATCCATAAAAATCCCATCGTTGTGTGGGTACGTGAAGTCCATGAAAGGCTGCAAGTGATCTGCAAGCAGCTGAACATAACCATTTCCAGTCAATGATCAGTTCAGTTGCACCAGAGGACCGAGTCCATGCCATGTAAAAACAGCCCACACCAGCTTGAACAGTGCCTTGCTGACAGTTTGGGTCCGTGGCTTCGTGGGGTCTGCACCAAACATGAACTCTACCATCAGCTTGTAATAACTGAAATCGTGACTCATCTGACCACGCCACGGTTTTTCACTGATCTAGGGACTAGTCAATATGCTCACGAGCCCAGGAGAGTCGCTGCAGGCGATGTCGTGCTGTCGGTAAAGGCACTTGAGTCGGTCTTTTGCTGCCATAGCCCATCAAGGCAAATTTCGCCGCACAGTCCTATCGGACACGTCCCTCGTACGTCCCACATTGATTCCTGCAGTTATTTGACGAAGTGTTGCGTGTCTATTATATTGACCATTCTATACAGACGTTGGTGGCCTCGGTCATTAAGTGCAGGTGGTCGCCCACTGCGCTGTCCATGATGGGATGTGATGCCTGAAATTTCATACTCTTGGCACACTCTTGATGTTGTGGATCTCGAAATGTTGAATTCACTAACGATATCCGCAATGGAATGACCCATGTGTCTAGCTCCAACTAACATTCCACGTTCAAAGTCTGTTAATTCTCGTCGTGTCGCCATAAATCACGAAAAACCTGTTCACATGGGACACAAACACAAATGAAACAAATGAAAGCTCTGGAATGAAAGCTCTTGAACACAAATGAAAGCTCTGGAAAACGAACTGCCCATTTATACTTTTTCGCTGCAATACTACAGCCATCTGTATATTTGCATATTGCTTGTTGTTCGTGCACAGTTGTTGCTTCGTGCACAGATCCTAATAATCTACATTCCACCACAGAGTAACTTTCTGTTTGTTACTAACAATTTCTTTCGCCATATGTTTCCCTAAAAGTAAGCAATATTTTGAATGGGTAGATATTGCTTACGTTCTCAATTTTTTCATACCGTTTATCAAGTAATTTTGCCAAATTGCTTTATGTGGTCGTAAACTACAAGTTGTGAAATAGGAAATTGTTCATTCCAATTTCCCTCTTCAATATTTTAAGTAATGCCCAATCCTCTTTCAAAAGATTATTGATCAAGCAAAATAATGAACATTTTTACTCTCTATATTTTTTTAATTTGCCTTCAAATACAGAATTTTAAAAAAAATATTCCAATCTCATTTCTTTGATATGAAAATTATTGAAACCGAATAAAGGTAATTTTATTAGGAAATCTATAAACAGCATATTCATACCATTTTTTTCCCCTGATGTAAGTACAATACAGAAAATAATTCATTTATCACATTCACTTGTTCTCTGACAAAACAAAACTTTTTACTGATGCAAAATTTACTGAACTCATTATATATTCCAAAAACATTTAAAACAAGCTACTGACTATTCATACTTCAAAAGCATACAATATAATTGAATATTGCTTTTGTAGAATACAAGTCTTTCAATAATTTATGCCTGCACTCTCTCTTACCCTTTCTTAAGCTCTGCACACACTATATCAATTGCAAAACAACATATATTTATAAAAAATTACATTGACAATACTAATTTACTGAAGAAACAATTGCACATGAAAGATTTTCTTTCATAACTATAATTATTATTCTTATAACTTAAGTATATTATATAGATAAAAAAGGGAAAGTGGGTATCAATATTTAAAGGAATAGTTCAAACCACTCTGCCCAAAATACATGTGAAATCAGATGAGAATGTCTTGGCGATGATTATTTTGTAAAGAAAGTTTTCACTCCTGCCTCTGCCATAAAAATTAAAAATCTGAAGTAAGGCCATGAATGCTGTGAATATGCGGATTTTCAGAGTTCCAATACAAGAAAGAGAGAAGGGAAGAATGAACTGAATTTTTTTTTGTTCAGCCAACAGCAAATATCATGAATTTATTTACTGTAAAAAAAATCACTAATATTTAAGTAACACTAATTCATCTCATTCAGACTTTTAAATGCAGCATCTTTTTAAACCTTGAATTCCTTTTAATATAAATTTTTAGTACTTTTTCATAAGCTCAGTGGAAGAAAAATTATTCTTAAAATACATCATTATACATGCATTTTTTTTTTTTTTTTTTGCCATGCAATCCTGTTTAACTTTTTAAAAAGTTATCAAATGCTATAATAAACAACAAATGATTCAATTTCTAAATTGAATACCTCAGAATTTTAATTTAATTATTGAAACTAGTGGGCATCATTTGCTATTTTGTAATGTATTCAATGATTATTTAGTATAAAATGCACTTTTATCACATTCTATTTAAAATAAGATTTTAAATTTCTAAATTTCAAGTCAATACAAGCAATCAAACTAAAATTCCAGCCTACATATTAACCTTCCAGCTGGTAGGAGTAAATAAAAAATACATCACAAAAGAATTCTGTGCAATAACTTTTTACCATGAACACTATGATAACATGATTTAAAATATTCTTAAACTCCTTTTGCCAAATTATTGGTCAATATTTGTAATTTGAGGAAATAATAGAGTGCATATAGTGTTTGTATTTCAGAGATAATATGTATTTATTCATTTGTTTATGCTATACAATTTTTTTGTTATTTTTAAAAATTAAATGTGTTTAAAAAAATTTACATGGAAATAAACAGTTAACATTATTCCTTCAATACACCATAATGCAAAACTATTTAGAAAGAATTATTTATGAAAGCGGGCAAATGAATGAATATATTAAGCAAATACGATTTTACCTTAGTACAAAGCGATCTAAAAGTGTTGGAAAATAAAGCAAAACTATGTATTGAAAAAGAAAATGACATGAAGAAATCATCAAATAAAAAAAACTACTTTTAACCAATTTTCTTAATTAGTCTTAAAAATATTATTCTTTATAATTGCGTATCTCGGAAATAAGTGTGACTTTTTATTCTAGTATAGTGAGAGCGCGTGCTGGAAGATTAAGAAATATTTTTACTTTTCCGAAAAACAAAGGCTACAAAATATTTACTAAAATGAGCAATGATAATTTTAATGTTTATACACTCACAATGGCATTTTCCTTTGGTTCAACCAGTAAACCTGTATTATCCCACTTCTCGGCTAAGTACTTAGGTACTAACGTTTCAAAGGTTTTTATTATATTGGATAAATCCATAGTTGTGTAGTATTTACAGAGTTTACTTTGTAAATCGTGTCTTATATTGAGAAAGAGAATTGTTTTGTAATTTTTCAAAAGTAAACAAGATCTTTTTGATATAGAAAACAATGATATGATTCTACAAGAGAATAATCTAATAAATATCATAACAAACGAACAGTTTCAACTCATTGAATAAGTAAACGGGTAGCGTTAATCGTAGAACACTTTGGAGAATCAGGCTAGATTCCAATGGGGAACGTGTCATGTCATGCACTAAACAAACCGAGGCTAAAATGGTCATTAGTGTGCCCCCGAGTTTGTCGCCAATATGACAACCCAGCTCAAAGCTCTGATAGTAACCCTAATGATGTTTTGTGAACGAGAAAGCTGGGAGGAAA